>PVKS010017064.1:0-42737 GCA_004027875.1 Aplodontia rufa | reverse complement strand
AAATTATTTACACTATCTAATATAATGTAATGATATGTAAATAGTTCTTATATGCTGTTTAGGGAAAAATGACAAAAACATCTGTATGTGTTAAATACAGATGCAAACTTTCCTTCTGATTCTTCACAACCAACAGTTGGTTAAATCCCAGGATGCAGAACCCACGGAGACTGAGGGCCATTGATAACAAGTGCTTATGCTTCAATTGTCAGGAGGCACTGATATCAGCATTTTCTGGACATTCCTTTCAGCCTCAAGGAGATCAAACACTTCACTGAAGTCTTGTGTCTAAGGGCTTGTTGTTTGACCAGCCAAGGTTTCATTTCCCTCATCTGTAACTGAGGATAATGATTACTTCTTTGGTTCATTAAGGCCAAAAAATGAAGCCACCAAGAGAATAGTTAACATGCCACCTGAAGATGGTGGATTTCATCATATGTCTTGGGAGAGTCCAGCTTCATCTAGAGAAGTAGCCATCAAGGATATCATGTAGAAAGGGAGGGAGAGATAAGCAGGGTTATCTACACATCTGGGAATACTTGACTTCCATGAAAAGCCTAACTAAACACAGGTAGGCAGAGAAAGTCAGAAATTTCAAAAATTAATATATATATATGTATATGCTCATTTCTAATTATAGCATGGGGATGTTACAGAGGAGTCATGAGATCAGGGAATGGATGATGTGTTTTGGGTGGTGGGGGGAGATCCTGGACTAGGATTGGCCTTAACTTACTTTGTCAATATCCGTGGATGCATGAATTTGTAACAATAATTCCCTTCAATAAGCAAGACTATGTTAAACAAATAAAAATAAAATAAAAGAATATCATGTAGAAGGGGTAGAGAGATGATAGGAAGGGGTCCATATCATTTTGTTTAAAAATACTTTGAAGGAGGGCTGGAGTGGTGGCTCAGCCGTTACAGTGCTTACCTGGCATGTGTGAGGATGTGGGTTCAAACCCTAGCACCATGTACACAATGAAGTGTTGGATCAACCAAAGCCACATGAAAAACTACATAAAATTCTCTCTTTTTTAAAAAAAATAAAAATAAAAGTACTTTGAAAATGTGACCCAGCAACTAGGATAAAAATTAATTGTCTTGATGTAATACTCCATCATTCCCATAATTAGTATAATAACTTAAAATATTTTTCCAACCCCCATTCTCACCATATATACATTTATATACACTCTTAGTCATGTAAAAGACATAAACTAATACTTTTTCCTCATCTGCCACCAGGGTAATAGCTGGCACCCTATAATGAAAAAACATATTAATAAGAGGAAAGCATGCAAATTTATTTAATCAGTTTTACACGACATGGGAGCCTTCAGAAATAAAGACTTAAAATCCAGGGAAAACTCTGCTTTTATGCCTGGGCTTGATGCAGAATTGGAAATCAGGTAGAAGTATATTGGACAAAATGTGTTTGATTTAATGGTGATGAACAGGGACCAGGGGGCCTAGCCAGGTCTGTTTGTTCGGATTCTTTTTAGTCTCTCCGTACCATTGCTTTCTGATGGGTATAGTACAGGAAATATGTTACATGAGGATCTTTTCATCTATTTTTAGGAGAAGTAGATCAGAGAATTCTTTTGTGGCCAGCTCTCTCACATAAGTGGGGGAGTCAGGGAAGGACCACCAGAGTGCCATGTGTAGAAATAATAAAATAGCAAGCAGGGACAGGCTTTACCTACAGAGTCCATGCTGCAGCCATTTCTCATCCTTACTTCTAATGTCTGAGCTTCTCTGAACAGTTTAGTAGCATGGAGAGCTGAGCCTGGGCTTCCTAGGCTAGGACCTCCTCATAGTAAAATGGTAAGCGGATTTGGACTCTGCTGGACTTCAGAAATGAGCTGTAGGGCTTTCCCACAGCAGGGTTGCCCTGGCTGACAAACACAGGGAGTCCAGAAGTTTCTCCTACCCACAGATTTCCCCATATGTCCTGGGAGAGCCCTGAGCTATCTAGGAATTCCAGAATTAGAATGAGGATATCACATCTAGGGGTAGGCAAGCTGCTGACCAGCTATTTTCTTAACACCCTTCCATCCTTTGGCACTTACTCCAGGAAATGCCGGCCAGAACTCTCCAATTAGCTACCATATGGTGAGACTCTATAAGAAGGAAATGCATATTAGTTAAGTGCTCTGATGAACAGATGACTTCATGGACAGGAAAGGATAAGAAGGATGTGGGTTTCTCACACTGTCCTCTTAAAATGGTATCAGGTACTTTGGATCACGGAGTCTAGCGTCTGTTTTCCATAGCATGGTTTGACTCTGCTTAATGTGATTGAAAGAACTGAATTTTTACCCTACTAATCTGGTCAGGATAAAGAAACACTTAAGTTATCCATTCAAGAGAGCTATTTATGATCTTCTAACTCCTGCCAAAGAAATTCAGATAAAGATCAAAGATGAAGGCAATGAAACTGATCCCTATCCAGGAGGATGTGTGACCGTCATCTGTCACTCCATTGATCACCAGGGATGATTCGGCTGATTTGAATAACCTTTCCATGTGAGTCCCTCTCGAAGCTGTGCCCTCCATCGAAGAGGATCACCTTCCCCAATAGAAGAGGACCTTTCTTTGGTCACAGGTACAGGACTAGCTGTGCTCCCTGCTAGAACCTTCAAACAAGCTCTCTGCTCCACCCAGTGCTATGTTCATGGCTGAGGCACCTGAAACAAAAGATAGATTAATAAGAAAGAGCCAAGCATATTTATTTAATGTATGTTTTATGGGACATGGGAGCCTTTGGAAATGAAGATCCAAAAAATGAGGTCAACTTGTGTATTTTATGCTTAGATTTGATAAAGGAAGGACAGTCATGCAGAAATCTGGTTGTAGGACATAAAGGTCTGATTTATGGTAATGAATTTAGCAAGTCCTATTTGTTCAGATTCTTCTCTGAGTCCCTGTGTCTTCAGAGGTAAGGATGCTCCTCTTTGTTCTGGAAATAGAGACAGCATCTCTCACATGAGGAACTGAGGGAGGAGAGAAGGGTTTGAAGGGAAGGTGAGTGACATTATTGATTCTGCTGTATTCTCAAATACCAAGGTGCAGTGAAATAGGGTAGTATGTTCTGAACCCCATCAAAATAATCACTGTGAGTTTATTTACTAGCATCACCCCCGTAACGTTAGAGCTTCACATCCCATTTGTTCATGGCCCTGGTTTCAAAGAGAAGCACATTTGAGACAGATGACATGGGGCCATGGGAGGGCCTTCTAACCTGAGTAAGAGGAGGACTAACAAGATCCCTAATGGAATGGAAAAAAACACAGAGTTCAATTAGTTCATTCTGCATTTGTGACCGGAGCTGACATTTACAATGACCGAGGCTATGCTTCCAATAAGGCCTTGGGAAGCTTCCCCTGACAGGGGCTAAAGGACTCTAGCTGCCAAATTCCCTTACTTAACTTTTACTCATCTCCAACAAATCTTAGAGCTCTGGTTTTATAAGAGTCCTGTGGACATATCTGGAGAGAAAATTTGCTGTGAAGAACGAATTATCTGATACAAAATTTTAGATTGATGTCCAATTTAAATAGCTCCTTGGCAAAGTGTTTCACCATGACCCAAATGCTGAGCCTGTGTAAACCATGGGGTCTTCACTATCACTGGCCATCTGTCCTGTTGAGTTGTAAGTACAGCACTCAGGGGTACTTCTTCATCTTCCCACGGTCAGGCCAGATAATACCTGTCTTCCTTTACCTCCAAGGAAGAACACTCTAAATTGTTGCTATCTAACCTGAACAAGAACGATAGCTTCAATTGTTTTTCCCTGAGGAAATAAGTGAGCTGCTAGATACAGCTCTGTGCACTAATCCAGACAACTCTATCTAAGTCAGCAAGAGACGAGAGAAGCGTTCAACTCCTAACATTTGACAGGTGAGGAAAGATCTCAGCGCTTGAGGACATTTGTTTTGGTGAAGTTTTCCCCCCCTTCAGCTTTTTCTCTTTTCCTTTTTATTTTTTTACAGCATAGTCAAGTACATAAACTTTGGCTCATTTAAAAATAATTTAGGGCTGGAGTAACTCTTATTAAAAATAACTTAGGGTTGGGGTGACTTGGTGGTAGAACACTTGCCTAGAATGCATGAGTTCCTAGATTCAATCCTCAGCATCATAGCATTAATAATTAGTGTTATTATGTAATTATGCATATTAACTTGGTTAGAAAAAAAATGAAAGGATTATACCACAAAAGAAGTCACGGGAGAAGCACAGCTTGAAAGCAGTTGCTAGATCTATAACCAGACTGAGAGTTCAGATCCCAGCTCCTGTCCTTCCTGTGTAACCTTTGTCAGGTTACTGAATGTCTTCATTTCCTCATTTGCAAAATAGGAGTATTAATAATAGCACCTCCTTTACAGAGTCATAGTGAGGATTCATTATTAAAGAACTTAACATAATTACTAACACATACTAGGGGACAGTGTGCACTTTTAAGAAGATTCCATACATAATATGATTTTCCCTACCCAAGTTCTAAAAAACCAATTGAAGAAGTAAAGGAGTAAGAAAGAAACTGAAATATCAGCAGGATTACTGGTAAAGCTGAAGTTAAACATACAGCTTAGGCTTAGAGCAGAGGTAGGCTTGTATCAGTCAGTTTTCCATCGCTGTGATAATATACCTGAGGAGAATGAGCTTAAAAGGAGATCAGGTTTATTTTGTCGCGTAGTTTCAAAGTTTGCAGTTCATGATCACTTGGCTCCGTTGCTTTGGGCATGTGGTGTGGCAGAGCATCCTGGTGGGGAATGCATGGTGGAACAAAGCTGCTTACCTCAGGGTGGCCAGGAAGCAGAGGCAGAGGAAGAGGCTGGGCTCCTAATGTCCCCATCAAGTGTGCTCTCTGAAAGGCCTGCCTTCTTTCCGCTAGGCCCTATATCCTAAAAGTTGCCCCATCTCGGGATAGCTCCATAGGATGGCAACCAAGCCTTTAGGTGTTGAACCTTTGGGAAAAAGCTAAGATCCAACCCATATCAGGGTTGCTTCCCAGAATTAGGCTAACTTACCCACTAGTTTCAGACACAGTTATACTACTACAGCCCTTCCAAACGGGGGTCCCAGCGAGGGTGGAGGAGAGAGAGAGAGAGAGAGAGAGAGAGAGAGAGAGAATATGAATGTGCCAGCAGTTAAGCTCAAGTAGGCGTGCCCTGTTCATCCCTCGCAAAGTATAAGGGGAGATGGTATAAACGTCCCAGAGGGGTGGGAAAAATTCTTCTAGAGAGACAAAGAGGAAGGAAAGAAGTACTTTCCTGCCAAAGTGATCAATCAATGTGAGCAATTATTAATCTATGCGCCTTTCGTGCTTAACCCACACCATTGTGCACGCACCCTGGGTCACCAGATGACCTCAACAAATGCTTCCAAATGAAGGAGTGCTATTTATTTTGATGTTTGTTTTTGTAAAAAATCATCTCCTAGAAGACTACAATTTTCCAAACCTTCTGTAAAGCCATCTCTGCCAATCCTGGCCTTCTTATGTTCACGCTGCTAACCTCCCACACCAGGCATCTCTACCACTCATTGATCCCTGGCACAGGCAACCTGTGCTTTGAACTCTATTACACATGCCTGTTCTTTCTCCCTACACGCATAAAAAGTCCTTGATCCTATCCCTCCATGTTCCTCAGCACCCTGTATACTGTGGGCTTTGCACTATTATCTCAGATTCCCTGGTGTTTCCCATCCCTCCGGAGGGAGACCCTGGGTGCCTCTCAAGGAGACCAAAGCACAAGTGAGAGCCAGTTCCTGAGTCTTTTAGGACCACACCCTCTCCATTTCTACATCTGTCTCCAAACTGAAAAATTTCCTATTTCATTCAAGTCAACAAACTGAACAAGTATGGCAATAAACCAGAAGTCAAAATGAAAATAAGGCTGGTTCCTTCCTCCCCTGGCCTCCCTCCTGCTAGGCCACCATGCATGGGTCATGTTCTTCTAGTGAAGTCCAGGTGGCTGTCCCCCAGAGCTCTGTCTAGGTTGTATGGGTGCTCCTGCCTTTGGCATCTTTTGGACTGGGAAAGGTCAGATTCCCTGTCCCCAGACTGCAGCATACCTAGTAGCATATTTTGAACCCTATCCACTCTTATTAAAATACTTTTTTATTTCCAGTTTTAAGGTATCAGATCTTCCTGTCTGGAACTCTGCCTGCACAAGCCATTAGGTAACCGACCCAGGAGCATTTCTCCTTGTTGAAGCTAAACCAGTCATCCTCTAATGAAGGCTCCAAACCTGTGTGCTTCCCAGTCCAAGGAAACCTGAGCAGAAGGCAGTTAAGAATGAGGCAGCTGTGTCTGCCCTGCCTGGAAAGCCCTCTGTGCATTAACTGTTGAGACAAGGGATAAGCATGTTGGTTTATGGCATCTACCTCCATTAAAAGTGGGCATAAGCAGAGAGGAAGGTGGGATCAGAAGGCAGCAGAGCCCCTAAGATGTGTGAACATGCTTCCAGGAAAGTTGGAAGGTCAGAAGATGATGATAGCTAGTCACCATGTGAGTTCTCCTCTTTGTCAGGCAGGTGAAGAACTGATTGGGGTAGAGCTGGGGGGGCAAATCTCTTAGATAAAATGTGCCTAGGACAACTAAGGGAAGCCTTGCTTTGTTGTTTGTTTTTACAGAGACCTAGGGCCTGTTTAGTAGGTTCAGGGTGTATTGGGGTTTTTTTGTTTGTTTGTTTTATTTTGATTTTGTGCTGGGAATTGAACTCGGGGCCTTGTGCATGCTAAGCATGTGCTGTACCAAATTTCTGATCATTTAATATGTGCCTGTTGGAAATCTGTTAGAAGCAAGGAACAGCTGAGAGCAGGAACAAGCAAGATCTGGGCCCTGCCCTCCAGGGGCTTGCTGTCTATGGCAGAGGTTTCCAATCATGTAGGGACATCTAGAATGACCCCTTCTCCTGGGTGCTTCTCAGTGGTCCCCTTCCTTCTGGTCGCTATTGAGAATCACTGGTCTCAGGCCCCCATATGCACTTCCTGGAATACCAGGTCCACTGTGACAAACGCTGGGTCACACATGTCACACGGTCCTCTATCCAGCCACACTGGTGGGGAAGGAAGCAATGAGAGCATGAGCAAGCCAAACCTTGAACAGGGAGCAGATAAATGATTAGGTGGGGCAAAGTGAGTGAAGGGAAACCCTTCCAGGCAGGGGCATTGGCCTGGGCAACACAGAGGAGTGGGAGTAACCAGCTGCATTTGTGGAAGAAAAACCACCTAGTGCTCCATGCAAGTGGGGCTGCCAGACCAACCCGTGAAATAGCAAATTCCCCTCACACTGGAGCATAATTACATGCTTATGCGCGAGTACATGGGTTCAAACCCCAGCACCATGTACACAACTAAGTGTCTGAGCAGCGAAAGTCCATGAAAAACTAAATAAAATGTATTCTGTCTTTCTCTCTCTCTCACTGTTCCTCTCTCTTAAAAAAAATAATTACATGCTTAAAACTATTCCTTGTTTGTGTGAAATTCTAATTTAACTTGTCAGCCTGTCTGTTCCCTGGCAGCCCAACCTGACCTGCAGTGTGTCTGGTCATGCCACGTGGAGGTAGAAGGAGCGCACAGAAACTCACAGCAGCCAGGCAGTGATACAGGAGGTGGCTCAAAGCAGTGGCCAGTCTTGGGAAATTTTCCTGATTATTTTCTTGTTTTCTTTTAAAATTATTATTAGGAAATGAGAGAGAGAGACAGCGAGAGAGAGAGAGAAGAGAGAGAATGAGAATGAATTGCCAAAGGTGGATATTTCTATTCCAGTTCCTGATTCCTGCTATACTAAGTATCAGGGACTGTTAGCAAAAGGAATTCTGAGGATGCCCTGTCTACATGCATAGAACTTTACATCCTCAGGAGGGCAAGGCTGACTTCCAGGTGACTCTCTTGCCCTCTAGTGGTCGAAGGCCTACACAGGGATCTGAGATCCTGCTCCTTACAGTGCCTCAGACCCTTGGGCGCTCCAAGGTAAGGTGCAGATCTTGGCAGATGCTAACACCAAAGTCAGGCTGGGCACTGGCAAGAGTTATAGAAGGCTATGCTGATTCCAGGCAGACTCCTGTTAGTTTTGGGGCATCTGGGCTTGGAAGGGAAAATCTGGCTCAGAGCCCTAGGGATTAAACCTGCCCACTGTTGGTTGTCTTTATTATCATTCATTTATCCTACAAATATTTATGGAGTAATATTTGTGACTTGTACATGCCAGGTGCTGTGCTGGGTACAGGGTGTGACACCTGACATATTTCATTATGACTGGGAGTTGAACCAAAGAGTTTGCATCAGAGTTCTGGGATTTGCAGGTAAGACAAGTCAAACACGTGGCTAAGCACTGGAAGAGATTTTAGGCCTATAAAGGATTCTACTTAAGTACTGACTATTTTTTTTTAAGAGAAAGGGACAGTGAGAAGGAAACAGAACTAATTTTGTTTAGTTTTTTATCTGGCCTTTATTTCTTTGACACTTAATTGTGTATGTGGTGCTGGGGTTCGAACCCGGGTTCTCGTGCATGCCAGGCAAGCACCGTAACCACTGATCCACTGCTCCAGCCCCTGAGTACTGGGTTTAGTTGAACTATATCTTTCCTGTCACATCATTTCTTTATAACTCGTGCGTACAGAGTTTTGGCATTGTTTTGATAAATGATCATTAGACTTCTTGACAACTACCTATAATTTGGTGTGTAGAAATCAATCAAAATTGCATAGCATACAAAATTAATGCCACATGCTATAATGTACCTAGAGTCATTCATAACTTAGGCAAAAAGAAGGTCTTGGCAGAATGTTGATTTTTTTTTCCCGTTTTTGTAGAATGTGAAATATTGATTTATTGATACTTGAAACAGCATATCAACAGAAACCTATTAGAGCAATGAAGTTGTTTTGGAAATAGTTGGGCTTATTTGTGACAATACTAACAAACTAAGTCAACATAGAGATGTAGTAGGATATTAACGTGTCACCTGAGTTTGTTCATTTGACTTGGGGTCATTGTCCCAACTTCTACTACCCCACATTTAATTAATATCTACATCCTGCCAATTTTACTTTTTTCTTTTAGAGAGAGAGAGAGGGACAGTGAGAAGAGAGAATTAATTTTATTTAGTTTTTCATGTGGCTTTCGTTGCTCCCACACTTTGTTGTGTACGTGATGTTGGGGTTTGAACCCGCATCCTTGTGAGTGCCGGGCAAGCTCTGTAACTACTGAGCCACTGCTCCAGCCCCTGCCAATTTTACTTTTGAAGCATTTCCCAAATCTCTGTACCCTTATGATTTTTCTGCCTCCCTAGTTCAGACTCTCACATTTTTCCCCCTAAACTGTGACAATAGATACTGTATTGTAGTCTCTTTTCCTGCTCCTCTCAGATCCGTTCTGCACACAGATTTATCTAAAACACAAATCTGGTCATGTTTCTGCTCTAGTTTTGTCCTGATCCTGGCTCCATAATGCTTACAGGACAATCAAGTTTTTCCTTCATTGAACAGTGGACCTGTTAATCTGTCATCCTTACAGGTGCTCTGAGTAGTGTTATGCATTTTTAAGTGCATAAACAAACACATATATTTACTTTTGTGCTGTATGGTTTATGGGTTTTCCCCCTTGGTATTCCAGGTAACTCTGAGATGGCTGAATTCTGTGTTGTGAGTCTGCGTAGACAATGTGTTAAGAATCCTACTACCAGGAGGCAATATGTTTATCAGACTCTAGAGTCTTCCACTTTTCCCTTCCCCTATCTCTCAATTGCATAGAATTTTCTGGCTACTTCTCTTTGGGTTCTCAGGGTTGAGTTAATTGAATTTTGACCTCAACACAGAATATAAATGCTTTAGTCTTGAAAGTCCATTGTTTGTGTTTTGGAAAGGTTATTATTGATGGGGTTAGGGTGGAGAGCCCTGGTGTTTCTAACTGGGGGAACAAGTTCTTCCTGGCAGATGCTTCTACACTAAGTGTCTAAATGTTCAAACTCTCCCGGCCAGGCTTGGAAATGTACCGTGATGGGTCAAAGTTCTTGCAGATCTATTCTTAATATTTCTTATTATGTTCGAATTACTGAGGTCACCACATTTTATTTTTATTCACTACTCCAGACATTGAGGAAAAGTGCCAAAATTAATTCCCTGTGAAGTAGAGAGGGAATAGCTGTCTGTATCTCTGTATGGGAGTAAACTGATGAATGCTGATGGATCTCACTGTTTGTCCAGCCATGTCACTGTCTCTTTGACCCACCAGCATTATTCACATGTCTGGGTCTTGTGGGGATCTTCATGTCCCATAGTTGGACAATCACATCAGTGTGCTATGACCAAGCTTGATAGACTTGCCATCACATTATTCTATCCATTCACTTCATACCCCTCATATGGCAGTTTGATGTGCCAAGCACAGTTCCCCTTTTCTCACAACAACCCTATGTGGTAGGTACCATTGTTCTTTCTGTGTTATAGGTAGGAAAAATTATGTGCCTTGCCCCAGATTGCTCAGCAAGTAAACAGTGGAGCAGAGATTGGGCTTGGACGCTCTTCCCTGTGGATACTCTTGGAGAAATATTAGCAGCTGGTGATGGTGAAAGCCACATGGTACCCCCCAGAGTTCAGTGTGGGCTCCTCTCAGCTCCATGGAGAGGACCAGGCTACTGTTGTTTATGTTTGCAGCATTCAAACCCAGAGATGGACCCAGAGAGCAAAGCCTCAATAACCCTCCCCCTTCCATTAGTACAGTTGAGGCAGGGAGGGAAGAGGCCCTGGCACGAGTTAGCTTATCCTACTAATATGAACTTGGGTTATGTGGAAGGGTGGTAGAAGGAGAATTCAAAACAAATGGTCTGCGAGAGAGATATCAGAGTTTATCATCTAGCCTAAAGCCTTTACCTTACAGATGAGAAAGCTCAAGACAGAGGTTAAATAATAACTCTTCAAGCAAGCTCACAGCTCAAGAGCAAGCAGAAGGGGCTTCTGCGTAAACGGAGAACTTGAATGAAACGGTGTTTTGTTAATTCACGGTGCTTTCTACCTGCTTCATTATCTTTATTTATTTCTCATCAGGATACACTATTGCTGTCAATTTTTTTCCCATTATTGGATGAACACAGGTGCTGGTTTGATAGTTGACATAATTTTTGAGTGATAGTGATTTTGGCTTGTGTTTAATGGATGAGTCTTCACTTAGAAGAATAGTTATTAACCGAGGCGGGCAGGTTGCTGGGCACTGGCTCTTGTGAATACATGGAAAAGGGGAGAAAGGGTAATGGAGTGACACTGTCCATGACTTCCAGCAGACACACACTGTGAAATATGATACCTTCACCATCACTAATCAAACCTAATTTCCCTGGTGCTCCTCACTCCCAATTTGAATACAGTTTCCATTGTTCCAATAGAATCACTTTTCTGAGATTCAGTCAGAGCTGGGGATGTTGCTCAGTGCTAGAGTGCCCACATAGGATGTGCGAGACCCTGGGTTCCACCCCCAGCACTGCCAAAAAGAAAAGATAAAAGAAGCTACCAATAAAGTACAGAGTTAGTCCTTTCATTCCTCATTATTGCCAGATCAGTTTAAAGTTCTCATTTGAGGGGCTGGAGCGGTTGCCCAGCAGTTACAGCACTTGCCTAGCATGCACAAGGACTCAGGTTCAAACCCCAGCACCATGGACACAACTAAGTGCCAGAGCAACAAAAACCAGATGAAAAACTAAATAAGACTGATTATCTCCCTCTTGTGCACATGCTGTCTCTCTCTAGCTCTCTGTGTCTTTCAGTCTCTCTCTCTCTCTCTCTCAAAAAGAAAAGAAAAAAATAATAAAAAAATTAAAAATTAAAAAAATAAAATTCTCATTTGAAACTCAAGAACACTCAAAATCACCCCAATTTGTCAGCATTCTACTTGTCTCTGCCCACCCCACTGTTCATTTTTAAATGTCTTTATTAGTGCATGATAGTTACACATAATAGTGGGGTTCATTTTAACATAAGCAGAAGTTCATGGAATATAATTTGCTGCATTTCAGCCTCCACCATTAACTTTTTAAGTTTCTTTTATTTTAAGTGAGACCCTGTCTCACTCTGTTGCCCAGGCTGACCTCAAATTTGAGATCCTCCTGCCTCAGTCTCCTGATTTGCTGGGATTATGGGCCCATGCCACCACATCTGCCTTGAGTCCTGCTTCTTAAGGAAAAGTACAGAATTCAGCTGTGCCTGGTGGCACACACCTGTAATCCCAGCACCTGCAGAGACCGACAGGAGGATTACAACTTTGAGGCCAGCCTCAGCAACTTAGACCCTCAAAAAAATAAATAAATAAAAGTAGAAAGAGATGGGATGTAGCTCACAGGTAGCGTGCCCCAGTTTTAGTCCTTAGTGCCAGGAAATAAAGAGGATCACAAGTTCAAAGCCAGCCTGGAAAACTGAGCAAGACCCTGTCTGATAAAATTCAGAATTCATATTTCGAACCTCTGTGGCAACACAGACACACATATGTAACTTAGCTCCACAGATCAAGTTTAGCCAGGTGAGACTTTGATATAGACAAGGGCAATAGGGGGATCAAGGTGTGTGTGGAATGCATTTCCAATGGAGATGACAGCTGAGGTGGGCAGCTTTGAGGGCAGTAGAGTGTCTGGCAGAAGCCAGGACCTGGACTCGGTCGATCAGCTGTGCTATCATTGTCTTTTGACCGAGTCTTCTCTGGAGTCGTCCCGTAGTGTGCTCTGGGCATCCTTCATGGCTGTAGCCTTCCACGATTTACTATCGCTCTGGGCATCCTTCATGGCTGTAGCCTTCCACGATTTACTATCGCTCTGGGCATCCTTCATGGCTGTAGCCTTCCACGATTTACTATCTGGATTTCTGGAAAGACCAATAAATTCCTTAGTTTGCAACTAAGGACACTGAGTTTTAATAAGAAAATAATTAAGTTTCTTTAGTTTCTGCCAGCATTTGCCACCACTACCTATCCCTTGTCTTCCCCACTATGAAGCATCATGGTCTTATTTTTTCATTACAGTGGCTTTTGCATTTGGAGTTCCCCAGACTTGAAGTGCTCTGACCTGCAGGATGTACCTGTGAAATCTATTCATTCTTCGTCACCACTTCTCCCCAGACTTTCCTGCTGACAGTGTGGTTGCTCCTTCTTCCGCTCTTCTGTTCCATCTCTAGTAGAACTCTTCTTTCTTTAAGTGAATGTAAATATTATTTTCTTAATTGCCCGGGTTCCGTCCTTCATTGATTGCATGATGCAAAAACTATTTACTCAGCATGACTGTGCACCAAGGTCTGGCTGGAGCTTGGGATTCAAAGATAACTCAAGTAATTTTTTCCTCTTTTGAGACCTCACAATGTCATGGGTGAGGGTCATAGATTAGCAAGTAAGTTCCATGCAGTGGCTTATGGCTTTCTTACTGATGTCAGCATCCTCAGTAGTCACCATCAGCAAATTAGGATTTAATAATTTTTGGAACAAATGAATGCGCTATGGCTTGAATACGGTTTGTCCCCACCAAACCTCATGGTGAGAGTTGGTCCCCAATGCAACGGTGTTGAGAGGCACTGGGTCATGCAGGTGGAGTCTTTGGATAGATTAAAGCCTTCTCTTGAGAATGAGTGGTGGCATTCTCTCTCTCTCTGCCTCTCTCTTCTCATCTTGCCTCCCCTTCTGTCCCCTCTTTCCTGGTTCAAGTTACCATACAAAACAAGTTTGGCTCCCTTGGTTTCTTGTGGTTCCCCTCTCACACATGTGCTTCTCTTCCTTGCACATCCACATCCCCTTCCATTTTCCTTCCATGTGTGAAGCAGCACACAGCCCTCATCAGAAGGTGTGTCAGCCCCATTCTCTTGGGCCTGAAGAAGTGTGAGCCAAAATCAACCTCTTTCCCTTATAAATTACCCAGTCTTGGGCATTCTATTACAGCAACAGAAAATGAACCTAAGAGGCTATGAATGAAGGAGGAGAGGGATGAATTGGTCACCTTTGGCCTAAACAGTTACTTTCCAAACTGCAGCGTCTTAGGAGGCAATTTAAGAACTGCATGAACAAGCTATGCATGGTGGTGCACACCTTTAATCCCAGCTACTTGAGAGGCTGAAGCAGGAGGATTGTGATTTCAAGGCCAGCTTCAGCAACTTAGCCCCTCTTTCAAAAAACAAAAAAACAAATAAAAAGAGCTGGTGATTTATCTCAGTGGTAGAATACCCCTGGGTTCAATGCCCACTACTAGAGGGAAAATAATACATTAATAAAGCAAAATACTTTACTCTTCTTTTTGGTGCTGGGAATTGAATCCACACTCAGGCTAGGCAGCCAATCTACCACTGAACTACGTCCCCAGTCCTACATTTTACTTTTTTAGTAGTTATATGTTTACTATCTATATGTTAAAAAAATGTGTCACCATTTTATCAAACCACAATTTAACAATATTATACCTAAGGAAAAGCTTCATATTTTAAGTGAGTTAACATAAAGTCAATATTAATATAAATGGTAAAACTTTGATGAGAAAAGACAGATGGTTGAAGTTTGGGAAACACTAGCCAAGACAAGGTCTTTCAGTATTTCTTTTTCTTCAGGTTTCATTTTTTTCTATGGGTCAGTGTATATATATTTACCTTAAGAATTTGGGTTGTTTTTTTTTTTTCAGTACTAGGGATTTAACCCAGGGATTCTCTACCACTGACTTACATCCCCAGTTTGTTTTTACTTATTTTGAGACAGGGTCTCGCTATGTTGCTTATGGACTCACTAATTTGCTGAGGCTGACCTCAAACTTGTGATTCTCCTATTTCAGCCTCCTGAGTCTTTGGGACTATAGGTGTGAATCTCTATACCCAGCTGGGGAGGGGGTTTTGAAATGAATCAATTGTACAAAAAAAAGATAGGACAAAGACCGTTGTGCGCATGTAAGGGTTTTTTTTTTTTTAAGATGAACCAAACCATATTTATTATTTATTTTATTTTGGAAGTGATTCTGGAAACTCTATAGAAGAATTTCCTGATTTTTCACAGCTATAGTATTACCTTCCTTATTACCTGTTTAAGGAATAGACCTGCCCATAAACTGTGCTGTTGCTTAAATGTGGAAGTAAGGAAGAAGAGGAAATGGCTTTCCCAGGCCTTCTGAGCAGCTGGACATGATTTTTTGACATTTGGGATATAGCGGTAGCTGTAGCAGGTCGATAGCAACTCTGCAGAATCAACATGAATCTCTCCCTCCCCGCTTCCTGCCTCCCTCTCCCCCTGTTGTCTGGCTTGCTTACGATGCCTCATGGCTTTTGCTTGCTATCTCCATTTGTGTTTTCTACTTAGGGAACCAAAATTCCCTCATCAGGCAGTTAGTCACCCTGCCTGCCTCCCCTTTTCATGTATTTTACATTCAAATTCTTAAAGACACAAGAGGAAAGATCTGGCTGGGCTGGGTCTGTTCATCCCTTCTCCAACCCAGTGAGCCTCCCAGGTTTCCCACTCAGACAAGTCCATGCTGACCCTGATGAAAGGACCAAGAAAGAAAGACTAATAGTTGACATAAAGAACTATCCCCTTCTTTGGAAGGGGCCTGGGAACATCATCAGTAAGTTGCTCTCTGGTCCACTTTATTGTACCAATTCATCACGTGCAAGAGTCCTGGTGCCTATGCAGGTGAATTGTGTGGGCAGTGAGGGAGGTGCCTGGGGGTGGGGGACAGGTCAGAATTTTTTTAAAATTTCACCCTTTTCAGTTTTATAAATTTAATCATGTTACACAAATTAGGCTTCTAATACAGTGTTATAGAAACCCTGGCCCAACCTGTAATTAAATATTGTATTCCACTGAATCCTGACTAGTTGAGAGATTACAAAGCTTGGGAAAGGGGTTATTTCAAAAGCAAAACTGTGAAATCTAGGAAATGTAAAATTTCAAGCTCTAGCAGCGTGTGGCCACAAACACAAAATTCACCTTGGTTTAAGGGCAGAGAAGCTGAGCCATTGAATAATTTGTGAATGCTGGAGGGCTTCTTCTGCCTCCCCTAATTTCAGCACCTGGTCTACCCTCTTGATCTAAAAATGTCTCATTATTAAAACTCTTTTTGCCATTGGCAAGGAATAGCAGTCTCCCTTCTCACCCCATTTTCACCTCACCTTCAGTCCTATGAACAGGGATTATACAATAATTGAGGTGTGGAGGCTTAAAGAAACTTGAGTAGAGCTCTGAGTTGGGGGGAGCTCCTTGGTCACTGAGCCTTGAGTCCCCAAAGCTCTCAGAAAATCCCCAGCCCTCCTGTGAACACACAGAGCTCCCTGAGCCCTGGCAGTCCCTAGAAACCAGCAAGTACCCCAAGCCTGCGGAACACCCTCCCAGACCCTGGAGCCCTCCTGACATGGGCCTCTTGAGGACATCTAGTCCTCTAATGGCCCCAAACCCTTAAGCAACCTGGGTTCCCTCTAAACTGTCCTCATCTCTGGAATACCCTTAATCCCTGCCGGTCTGGAGCCCCCAGAGGGCAGGCCACTACAGGTGCTGGGTGAGGGAGGCCTCTTCAGGGCATCTGGGAGTGACTCCTCATAGCCTCCAGGACTCCCAGGTGACATGGAAGGGCTAAGGTTTTTACTCTGCAGCCTCTTTGATTCTCTCTTGTCTGTGTCTCTTAAAAGTTTGTGAATGTGGGGCTGGGGATGTAACTCAGAGGTAGAGTGCTTGCCTAACATGTGGCAGACCCTGAGTTTGAGACGATCCCCAGTCTCAGTCCCAGCAGGGTCTCAATGACTAGAAAGGGAACTCTGATGGAGACTTTTAGTAAATACCTGTAGTGAACTGCCTAAGGCCTCATGGTTTTCTCAGCAATCCCTTCCACCACTACCCAAAAAAAGTAATACCAGACCCAATTATATGGTAGAGAGGAGAGGGATTTGAGTTTGGGGTCCCCACTACCACCTGGTACTAGTTCTCAAACAGCAAGGCCTTGTGCCTGCTAGGGAAGTGCCCTACCCCAGACCAGTCCTCAGCCCAATGCCTCTTTTTCAGTTTTATTTCGAGACTGAGTCTAAGACTGGCCTTAAACTGTCTTAATCTTCCCAGTAGATTATAGGTGTGTTCCACCTTGCAGAGAGGGAGAGGAATTTTTCAAAAGTAACCAACCCTGGTTTTAATTCTCCATTTCAATATAGTGAAAAGAATTAGAATAATTGGAGGGTCATTCAGGGCAATTGTCCCTGACTTCAGTGGTGAGAAAAGAGGGCAAAAGATCCTAATGGATTCGACAAGCATCCTAAGAGCTTAGAGACAGGAGTGGTAGGAGCCATACTCTCATAATTGAGAACTACATGATTAAATTTTCTGGCAATGTGATTGTTTCCCATAATTCTTGCCCTTATATCTTGCTCACTGCATCTTTGAATGAGGGCATATGGGGAACCCTGGAGGCAACAAATGAGTAGGGCAATCTCTTTTCACCAGTGCTATCTACTGAAAGGGCTAATGATGACACTACTGGGGAAAGCTAGGAAGCCAAGGAGATGCTGGGCTCAGTGGAATTTCTCACATTCCCATGGATTCCACCCTGAGCCTGCAGGAACTCCTGCAGAACATGCCGTGATTTAGCTCTCTCTGGGATGAAAGAGATGAGCATGTACAACGCTGTAATTTTCACTTAAAAGTTGCCACCTGGAATCCAGACTTGTTCCGTGGTGACCAGGGAGAAGAGCTGAGCCCCTCTTTCCAGATGTGGTACACAGATGTCAGCTCTGCCGTGCTCTATCTTCCAACTTAGAGGAGATGAAAGAAACCCAGATAAAAATGAACATCAGTAGATTCCCTTTAAAAAGAAAGCAAATATGCTTAAAGTATTAACACATTGTATCTAAGTACAGTTATGGATTATATGACAGCATGAGGAATTCGTAGGAAGGGCGGGAGAACAGTCCAAGGCATAGGAACAGGGAGGCCTGAGTGTTGAGGGCTCCTGGCCTCCTCATTTCTCAGGCCTCTCCAGAACTGCTGGCATTTTGCGAACTTTGTGTTAGAGAAGTGTGGTGATCCTCTGGAAAGAAAATTGGGGATATAAATGACTACCTGGTCACATCTGTGAGGCTGTAACTTTTAACACAGAAAGGAAAATTCAGAGTACACAGGACTTACCTTGGATCACACATAGGTGCTTATTTACCAGGGACATTTATGGTTTTTTATTGTCCAGTTGCAATTATTAATAGTTTCCCCTTTCCCTCTCTCAAGTGCTTGGAGTTTATATTTAAGTATAAGGTCACCCTGGCCACCTGATACTTTGCTGTCAAAACTAGGATGGGAGAGCCTGTGTTTCACATTCAGCAGATCATCCACTCCAGCAAATGTTTTCCCAGTTGTTAAAAGTCCTTTCCTTCTGACTTACAGGGCGACACACTGCAGCCCGCCCCTTGGAAATAGTGATGTGTAATATACATCAAACGTGAGGCCTCTGCTTGGAACATTCTGTTGACGTGTTTGCATTTCACTTTATTATTTTTGTAACTGTTATCCATGTCTTTGAAAAATATATTTAAGGACTTTAGCAAGCATTAAAGACATCTTTTGTGTCTTTATGTAATCTTAAACTGTTTCTTAATAGGGACAGGAAATGAAAGATTAAATATATATCAGGGCAGTTCCATTAAGGCTGGTTCTAGCAATTTCTCTTCAGAAAAACTTACATAAAGGAAGTTCACATGCTTTCCACTGCCCCATAATTAAATAGACCTGCTGAGAAATCATCCACAATTATTTATGATTCTTGTGTTTAATTTCCATCATGGCATTTGCCATTTAATTTGTATTATCAAAACCAGTGACGGGGCTGGAGCGGTGGCTCGGTGCTTACCACACTTGCCGGGCATGCGCAAGTACGCAAGTTTGAACCCTAGCACCGTGTACACAACAAAGTGTTGGAACAACGAATGTCACATGAAAAACTCAATAAAAATTGTTTCTCTCTCTCTCTCTCTCTCTCTCTCACTGTCCCTCTCTCTTTATAAAAACAGTACAAAACAAAAAACCAATGATCATTATGTTCTGAATAGATTAGCTATGTCTGAAAAATCACTTTTGTCTTTATGGCACTCTTTTATCACTTATTTTTCTGTTTTAAATGACACTTTTTTGTGTGTTAGCTCATTTTAAGTCATGAATTGCAACATATGGAGCCGTTAACCAAATCGTCTTGTACCTTTCCCAGTTAACAAAACTGGAGTTCAACATTTAGCTTCCTGGCATCATCATTGTAGCTGTCTATGTGACTAGAGAAAAAAATCAAATTTCAAGTTCTTCCCACTTTCCCAGCACGTTTCAAAGTATGGCAGTAGGCAGATTGGAACATAATAGTAATTTTTAAAGTCAGAAATTAAACAAAAAACAGAGTAGTTCAAAGAGTTTCTTCCAGAAAGAAGAGCATCTCTCCAACAACCGTAAACACAATAGTAGTATTTTTCATAAAGACCTGAGTGACCAAGTTGATGTGAATTGCAGACTACAACTGCTGTTTTCAAGAGAAACTGATAATCAGTAAAAAGTTCTTGGGCAGTGTGTGCTTTGAGGAGAGATGTGTGAAACAGCAGAGGTACAATGGTATAAATACAGTGCCTTCTCAAATTTTGTTGGGTTTCTTTTCTTAAGGAGGAGGAACAAAAGACCAGTAACTCACTCAATAAATAGAAGGTTTTTCTTGTAGAATGACCAGGAGGAAGTTTGATCATTCAGCAGACCCTATTTCACTACAAAAATATGTGTTATTTTCGTAGTCCTTGATGATTGCTGTTAATAATCTTTTTCATACTGTTTTTTTCTTTTGTGCATTGCTTCATTGCATATCTACAGAGGTGACAGTCCCTTTTGCCCTTGGGGGCTAGGGAGACCAGAGGAGCTTGAACACAGAGGTAACCGAGGGTGCTCCTTGGTCTGTCCGGAAACTGGGATTTCTGACATGGTAGGAGGGGTTCCCCTATTTTGCCTATCTAAGAATCAGCAGAGGTCTGAGGGCTGCTCTGACATTTTCCAAACAGCCACAGAAAAGCATCATGTGCATCCACAAATGGATCCTTTCTGCCTAGATTGAGCTGGCCAGCGAGACTACAGGGCAGGCTGCTATTATCTCCTTACCCTGTGGAGTGACAGGAACTACTAAAAGTCGGTTCTTCCCACAACAAAGCAACTTGGATTGGTGTGGAGCCCAAGGCCAAGGGACATCTGGTTTAGACTGACATGCTAGGCTGCAATGCTCCCCACTTTGGGGTATTAATAATTTGTAGACAGACATACAACAGCTATACAAGAATCAGGATAATCTAGACCTGGCAGCCCAAACACATTTTTTCCTTCTTGAACATTTTGTACCTAAGGAAATAGCAAGGTTCATGGGGTGTTTGCCTGCAGGCCACTAACACAGAAACTGTAAGATTGGTTCCTCCTTGAAGCAAGATTACCAGGTGATTGTGTCGCAAAGTCACGGAGACCTTGAGCTAGCTGCCCTGTAAAACCAGCCGCTCACGTTCACACCGCCAAGGCACAGCGTCAATTTTCTAAAATAGTGACCACATCTTTTTAGATTTTAATAAAAATTCTGTTAGGAGTTGAGGAACTCTCTTTCCCCTTCCAACTTGCATGTAACCTACTTTTTCCACACTTTTACTTTCCTTTTATTCTATATCCTTTGTCCATTAGAAGCGTTTGCATTTTTATGTTGTAAATAACCAAAATATGCCCCCACCCCCCACTGCCAAGCAGGCAGGTGACTCAAGGTCATTGTCTGGCTGACAGGCGGCCATCATTGTTCCACACAGATTTGTGGCCTAAATCAGTGTAAAAACACCTTGCCTGAATGGCGTGTAAATTGGGTCAATGTATGGCCGGCAGGCTCACTATTGTTCTTTTTCCATGGAATGATGTGGGGCCACCAATTAAAATATCACACTCTTCCTACCAGTTATTGTGTTACTTTTAGGAATCCAAAAGAGCAGGGTAAATGTTGCTTAGATTATTTTCCCATCCTTTTCCGTGTGGACATTGTGCCTCCTATTTTCACTTTCTGGGAAATTTGCCAGGTTTTCAAGGACTGGGTAAAGAACAAAATAAATATTTGTAGGTAGTTTAAAAGGAGAACAAGTATGTTGGATGTAACTCTGCCCATCCAAATAAAAGCATTTTAATTGCCCTTCGGATGTTTTAAAGTAATTAACTTGGGAGATTCAGAAGGTAGATCAAAGGGCGTGCCTGTCTGCGTGCGTGCGTGTGCGTGCGTGTGTTGGGGCAGTGGAGGAGTCAGAGAAAGTGATCGCAACCAAGCAAAAACTTTCTGAAGTCCAGAGTAAGAGATTGAAATCGACCCTGTGAAAATTACACTACCTTTGTGTAGATGCTAATCAGCCCCCCAAAAGTCAGTGCCGGAACGTATTTGTTTCACAACTTTCAGTACACTCTTTCTTTCAAAAAGTTTGAGGGCTGTTAAATTTGGGGAGTTCCGTAGTTCATTGTTTGTTAATAGGCATATCGACGGATTTCGGAGGCTCATTCTGCTCCTGAGATTAAAGAGAGCAGGGTACTGGCTTCCAGCAAAGGTTCCTGTCCCTAATCATGTGTGAAATGTTTTCTTTTCTCCCTGGGCTGCAGAGTCCCGGTTGGTAGTTTGCGGAGGGGGAAATAAGCTGCCTAAGTTCTGGGTAGGAAAGGCCATCACCTGTTGGGGCCTCCCAGCGAGAGAGATACCAGGCGGGGACACCAGGCGGGGACAGGGGACAGGCGCAGCCTTGGGTGCACGCCCCCAATCCTAGGGGACCTGCTTTGGCCGCGGACGGGCAGACCCAGGACACGGCGACTGGAGGCAAGGGAGGCCCGGCGCTGGAATGCAGTTTTCTCAAGCGAGGGAGACTTTGCACTGGAGTGGAGAATAGTTTGGGGTGGGGTTTCACACGGTCCCCTCCTCCCCACCCCGGCCCCCTTCCAGGCGCTTTCTGGGAGCTTTAAGAAGTGCACTCTGAAGTTTGAAGAGAGTAAGGAGCCTGTGCCGCAGGCAGGGACAATGGAAGAAAACGAAAGCCAGAAATGTGAGCCCTGCCTTCCTTACTCAGCAGACAGCAGACAGATGCAGGGTAAGTAGCAGTCATTCAAAGATGGAGTTACAGGGACGCGTGCCCTTTGCCGCTTGCTGCTTTTTATAAAGTGGAGACCTAGTGCCTGGCAAAAGGAGAAGCTTAATTTCTTGGGGGTGGTGCGTTTTCAAAACTCAGTTGAGAGCTGTGATTTCTTGGGCTTCACCTTATCTACGGCAGGATTTTCTTAAGCAGCAAAAGAGGTGGTGGACAATGTCACGTTTGTAGCACAGTGAGCGGTCTGTGTGTGGGGTATCTCTAGGCAATGACAAATAAATCGCTAAGCAGCTTTTAATAATTTCCCTTGTGCTTTAGCAGTGCGCAGAAAGGAGCTGTTTTTGTGAAACTACCTCCAGAAAGGCAGCCTTTCCATTCATTGGCTGGGGGATTCCTCGAGGCAAATGCATGTGGGATGCAAAGTTTCACAGCATTTTAGAGTAAAATCAGAGTTTAGGGATGCTTTATTTTGCAAATCAGAACAGCGGGGGAGTACTTATGCATCTGGTTGATAGGTAGAACTAACTCTGAATCTTCTTTATGTTTTAATTCAAATGTTGGGTGGTGGTAGACAGTTTTGGTGAATTTTCTCCAGGCAGTTTCCTTTTCATTGTGTTTATAATAGACTTGTCTTTTCTGTAGGGAATTTCCAGAAGCTTATGTTGTTCCAAAGAAATTTTGCAGGGAGGTTGGGTAGCAGAAGACTACCGGCCAGTGTCTGATGTCTGTGATGTCAGAGCTTATCATATAGTATCATATAGGTGGCATGTTCATAAACCACAGGATCCTGAACCACCCCTGCCCCACCCTTTACCAGGTTCATCCAGGGGCCAGTTAGTAACAAAAAGACTTGCTGGAGTGCAGTGCTATGCGTGGGAGTAGGGATTATGCACAGGGGAGAAGGGGTGTGTGTGTGTGTGTGTGTTTTTAAATGCAAAAGGGAAGAAACACATGACTCATCCACACTGAAAGTCCAAAACCAAGCCAGATAGAAGAAAATACAATTAGAAGAGAGAAATCCCCCAGTGAAATGCAGGAAACCTTAGCTTCCTAAAAGCTGGAGAAGAGTCCCTGGGTTTTACAGTTATCAGTGTAGTTATCTGTGCTTCTAAAGCAGAGCACTCCTTGAGGGCACCAGGTCAGGGGATCCAGCTGGAGATAAGCCCCCCACCCCACAGCCCCTCTCATTTGATAGGATAGGATTAGACTGCAGGAATTCAACCCCTGGGCCTGTCCTGAAAGAAATGACCCAGTTTCTAAAGGGGGCAATTAGAATGAGACCAATTTAAGAGAAAACTTTCAAACAACCAGAGCAATTCATACATGTTTCAGAGGCTGAGATGGTCAGACCGAGACGGTGTCTTCTGTCGTTCACTTATTCATTCATTCAGGGAATATTGGACATCTGTTTTACAGTAGTCACTTTTTTAGCTGCTGGGGATCCAGCAGTGGGAAAAAAACAGACTAAAAAATTCTTGCCTTCATTAAATTTATATTCTAAGGGCCCAGTTGGGGTGGGGTGGAGTGGTAGAGGCAGACGATGAACAAATGAACAAAATATATAGCCTGTGGGGTGTCAGATGTAGCCCATAAAAAGTCAGGATGGCCCGTTAAATTTGAATTTCAGATAAACGAAAAGTTGTTAGCGTAAGTATGTCCCAACTATGGTAAAGGATATACTACTTATACCAAGAGTTTGCTTGCTATATACTGAAATTCAACTTTAACTGAGCATCCTGTATTTCATCTGGCAATCTTCTTAGGCAGGAATAAGTCTATAGGGAAAATAATAAGGCAGGGAAGGGAATGGGAAGTGTGGGTTTGGAAGGTAAAACTATAAAAATGATTATCAGGGAAAGTATCAGTGAGGTCATAGTTGAAGAAAGATGAGGGAGGAACACCAAGGATCTAACATGTTCAAAGAACAGCAAGAAAGTAGAGGAGGGATGGAGGGAAAAGAGGTTGATATAATCCCAGGCCAGTTCATATAGGACCTCTAGAATGATGATGAGGATTTGGACTTTTATTCTGAAGGATGTGAGGAGATATGGCAAGATGGACTTGTCTTTTATTTAGTTTTCATGTAGCTTTCATTGCTGTGATCCTTCCTTGTGTACATGGTGCTCAGGCTTGAACCCAGGTTCCTGCACATGCCAGGCAAGGGCCATAACCACTGAGCCACCACTCCAGCCCCTGGATTTGTCTTTTAAAAGGTTGTATTGGGAGCTGTCTTGAACATAACCCAAGTGGGGAGGGGTAAGGGCAGGCAAGCCCTTTTGGAGGCTTCTTCAGTAAACCAGGCAAGAAACAGTGGTAGTTCGGGCCAGGTGATAATAGGAAGGTAGATTCTAGGTATATATTGAAGGCAAGGCCAAAAGAATTAGCTAAAAGATTGCATGTGGGCTGTACAGACAAAAGAGGTCAGAGATTATTTTGAAAATTTTGGTCTTAAGTGGCTGGAAAAGTGGAGTTGGTCTTTACCTAAGTGTGAAGGCATTGAAGAGGAGAAGATAAGAGGGTATTTATGAATTGGGAATAGGGGAGCAGATGAGAAGGTATTTATGGATTGGGAATAGGGGAGCAGAAAATCTTTTGACTGTGTTAGGATTGAGAAGTTTGTCAGGCATCCTGGTGGAGATGTTGACTACGATTTGGATGTTGGTGACTCAAGTTGAGGGAGTACTGGGTCTTTGCATAGAAGGACAAGTCTAAGGGATGCTCCAGGGCACTCCATAATTTAGAGAGCAGAGAAGTTGGAAGGGGTGCCTGAAAAGATTGCAAAAGGAAGGCAAATATCCAAGTTAGATTTTCAAGATCCCATTCAGTTCTGGGTGAATATGATGCCATGAAGAAGGATGCTTCATTTCCAGTTCTTCTTGTCAGCATGAGGACAGAAGAAGACAAGCATCATCCATGATGCCACACATCCGGATCTGTCATCGTCCTCAGTCTTGTATCTATTTTGTCCGATGTCAATATGGCATTCCAGGGCAAGGACCACTTGTCATTCATCTTTGCATTCTCAGTACCTAGTGGAGCTCCAAGCATGTAGAAGGCATTCAATAACTATTTATTGAATAAAAGGTTCATTATATTACTCCAGTGACTTTGAGTTTGTCAGTCTTCTGTAGATAAGGATCATTTGAGTGATCATGTGACTTATTGTCCAAACCCAGATACTTTTTGAGAGTGAAAGGAACCCTATAAATAATTTTGCTGGGCAACAGTTGTAACGCAGGGCTACTTAGACAAAGTGGGGCATATGGTTGCCCCAAGAATAGCTTTAATCAATGAAGGCCCCATGACTAGAAGATAAGGAACAATGTAGAAGTATATTGCATATTACCTTTGGCATAGTAGGCACTCAGTAATAATTGGTGGAATTTGAATCTAGCTGTGTCATGTTCCCTTTGAAGGCCATGGACTCCTTAATGTGGTCCTGGGGGATAGGCTTTCCTTGGGATGCTGGCGTTTGCCCATAGAACTCTGAGGTGTCTACTTTTGCTCTGGTTCCTAAAATCTTGAAACCTCTATGCAGCTGAAGGTTGGTCAGCCCACCTGTTTGCCTCCCCCACCCCATGGCAAATGATAGATATGTAGGTCTACACTCAAAGATCTCCTCTAAAATAACCCTATCAATATATGTAGGTCTTTGCTCAAAGATCTGCTCTAAAATAACCCCATCAGTTTCTGTCCCCTTATCCTCTTTTCTTCTTTAAAGCACTTAATACTACCTGACATTTACATTGTGTATTTGTTGTTTGCTTCTCTAATTATAGTGAGGACTCCTCTTAGAGGAAAGGGAATTAAATCTGTCTTGATCATACCTTACGACCCTGTTTCCTGACTCCTCTCAGTGTACAGAGCAGGCCCTCAATAAATATTTCTGTGACTGACTAAATGAATCAATCAATTAATCAATCCATCAGTAAACTTTAATCAGTACTTTACACAAGCATGCTTTTCTGGGGCAGGGGCTGGCCATATTTTGTGTAAGATCCATACAAGAAATCATTTTAATCATTGACTTCCAATTTAAGGTTCTTATTTTTAAAAAAAAAAAAAAAGAGAGAGGGACAGTGAGAGAGAGAGAATCAATTTTATTTAGTTTTTCATGTGGCTTTCATTGCTTGGACACTTCATTGTGTACATGTTGTTGGGGTTGGAACCCATGTCCTCACAAGTGCCAGGCAAGTGCCATAACCGCTGAGCCACTGCTCCAGCCCCCAGTGTAAGGTGTTTTTTTTTTGTTTGTTTGTTTTTTGTTTTACAACTTTATTTAGTTTTTTCACATGGCCTTAGTTGCTCCAACACTCAGTTGTGTTCGTGGTGCTGGGGTTTGAACCCGGGTCCTCGTGCACCAAAACCGCTGAGCCACCGCTCCAGCCCCCAGTGTAAGGTTCTTTAGAGGAACATAGTGTCCAGGTTTCAGCTATAATTTTTGTGCTTATTTTTTATAAAATTTGGTGATCCTTATGATATTAACAAGGAAGCTAGAAAACTGAGGGACCCCGTGAGCATCCAGGAGACTTTCTGTTTAGTCAGATAGGCTCACCGTTGTAAAAGCCCTCTTATCTTGGTGGCTTTGCATGATCAGTTAATGTCTTGCCCGCACACAGTGGACTATGATGTTCCGGGGCTCTGGATCTCCTGGGTGGCCTACCGGATTCTTCTGTCTCATCACTACACCATCCCTCAGGAGGCTTCCACTGGATTCTTTGCATGCAGCAGATGGGGGTGGGGTGGGGGAGTAAACAGAACATGAAAGATTATTCAGGAGGTTCAGGAGCCAAGATTAAATGTGGTCCACATCACTTCTGCTCACACTGCATTGACCTCATTGCACAAGGCCTCAGGTAGATGGAGGGGGCCTGGAAATGCAATTTTCCTGTGTGTACAGCAACATGTTATGGTTTGAACACATAGTATTGAGGCTGCCATCTCATACCCAGAGAGCTTGTACTGCCAGGCAAATTCTCCATGATGTTCCCTAAGACAGAAGCATCTCAACACCATTTAAAAGCTTCGAAGCAGTTAACCAGAGGCCAGAAGTGATGGGCCAGGCATTGTGACACACAGACACACCTATAATCCAGTCACTGGAGAGACTAAGGCAGGAAGGTCACAAGTTTGAGGTTAGCTTCAGCAAGTTAGCAAGACCCTGTCTCAAAAGAAAAAGTAAAAAGGCCTGTGGTTGTAGAGTGGTGGTAGAGTGCTCCTGGATTCAATCTCTGGTACCAAAACTAATCTTGCCCCAGGAATAAAATCTCGGGGAAGGGCTGGCCTGGTATAGGTCAGTGGTAGAGTGTGGTTTAGCATGTGGAGACCCTGGGTTCAATTCCTACCACCAAAAACCAAAAAAACCAAACAAACAAACAAACAAAGCTTCCCTAGGAAGCTGCCAGCTCTGTCCTTTGGCTCCCAGCAGGGATGGAATGTCTGACTGATGCATGGCCCCAGATCCCAGATCCCTTGCTGGGGGTCAGCTGACCCAGCCAGAGTAACCTGAGTGTGGCAAAGAAGCCAGACTTGGCAGCTCCCGCAGTTGCCTGTCTGCATAGCTTACTATATGGGTCTCTTCTTCTGGATGCCCAGTTTCCCACACTCCTCTGCCTAGTGGTATCTGCCCCACCCCCCTCTCTACTTTTAATTTCCAGAAAGCCCACACATCCCAGCAGGGAAGCCTTTTGCAACTCTGAAGTATCTCCCCAACTCTCCTGACTTCTTCCTTGCACTTTTGCTCTAGGGAATGTTTAAGGTGTTGTTTTTTTTTTTTTTGCTTGTTTCCTCACTTTAATCTCCTGTTTGCTCTTTGCCCAGCTTGAAGGGAGCTCCCTAGAGGAGCTGCTCTGGGCTCTGCAGATGCTGGGAGGGGCTGGAGAGTACACAGCACTGCCTCTCGGCATGGCCTGAGCCTTGTCTTCATGGTACAGCTTCATTATTTTGTTAGACCAGGGTTCCCAGAATAGCAAACAACCAGACACACCCATGTTTAAATGTTAGCACCAAATCTCAATGCAAACAAGAACCAGAATTGTATTTCTGTGTAGAAGACTTGGATAATCCATGCTTGAGCTTTCTCTATTCATGTGGATAATAAAGAACTGGCAGGACTCAGTTCTCTGACTCCATGGCTGAGGAATTGTGGTGAAATGTCATTGGCCTGTTCCCTCTCTTATTTATTTGTAACCCTACTGAGTTTTTCCTCAACCGAAAGACCACATTCTCCTCAAATAGGAGAGTGGTAGAGTTGTCCCTTCTCTCTCAGGTGTGGAAGTTGATAACTTCTAAGAGGAAGTCTTGGTGAAGAAGAGCTCAGGTGGCTGGGAAGTGTGTGAAGTGGCGTTTGTGTTGGGTTTTTGGAGTGCTGGTGAAGGTGGAGCAGGTGCCTGGTGGTGGGACAGAAGGCTGATGGCACTGATAAAGCATGGGCGGAGGTCCAAGGCAGGAAGGTGAGATCAAGGGAAGGGTGAGCTGTACCAGCTATTAGGTGGCTGCCAGGTGGCTGCCATGGGGCTTTCCAGGCCTTTTAACTCTGGATGCTGTTTGCTGCTTTCCCCAAATCACAGTAAACCTTGTTAAAAATCCACAAGAAGAAGCAAAAATGGAAAAGGAGTATGAGGTTGATCTGGCTTTCATAGTGAAAAGTTTTAGAAAAGATTGAGGGTTTACAGTCCAAGTAAGTTGGAGCTATATAAAGGTTAACATTGATAGAAGATTGACGATGACCTCCAAGACTCTCCTCCTGGCTCTTCTCCAAATTTATTTTTAAAGAAGAAAGTAGAAAACTCTTTATAGTCTCCAAGGGGTTACTGTTCTAGCTGTCTTGACCTCTTCTGATGATCCTTGGATGAAACACCATAGCTCAGGGGAGTCTGTGTCATAGCAAGGCAGGAAGCAAGTTTCTATTGGTGGTGGGATTGGCTGGGTGTGAACATTTATCCATATGGTATATGCAGGGGGTATGTTATGTCTGTGTAAAGAAATCACCTTTCCAGAGACTCGGTCCTGTTTGTTAATCTAGATATCCTGGATAGTTTTACAAATGCTATTTTCATGTTGTCAAAAGTAATCTTAAAAATCTACTGAAAGTTAACAGTTTTATATCAAGTATATAACAATTTTGACTAATATGAAATGCATGCACACACACTCAAGTGATAAACTGCTGCAGATTGCATATATGTATATCAACCTGAGATGTGGCCTTTTCTGCATTTACCTTTATTTGTGTGGTACTGGAGATTGAACCCAGTGTCTTGCGCATGCTAGGCAAGTACTCCTCCCCTGAGCCACGTCCCCAGCCACATCTATTTTACGCACTAGGTCCTGTTACTTCTATATTATTAGGGAAGTGACCCTAAAACAAAACAAAACAAGAAAAAAAAGGGTGGCATGATGTGAATCTGAATATTAGAAGAGTGAACTAAATAAATGAAGTTACAGTGAATCCCTCAATATCTTTGTAATCAACAGGTCTACCTTCTCCCCTTTTAAACTTACTGCTGAAACTAACAAAAAGTAGAAGGATTAATTAATTTGGCTGTGTTTTTCCTCCCTTTCTTCATCAGTGCCTGATGGACATGCTATAGTTTGCAATATAATGAGAAGTGGAGGGTAAACAAGAAGTATTATTCCCTGAACACACGTCAAGTTTTGGAAGATGGGAACAGGAAAACAGCCCTAGATTAAAACATGTTTTTTATGCCTAGCCAAAGGGAGTCTGTACCCATTGGAGGCATTGTTTTAAGGGAAATTTGTTTATGCCTAAATTCTGGACACCTGTCATTTTATATCACTGATGTGAAGGTTTAGGTCTCTGTTTATCTTAGATGGCAAATGAGCAGAACTCTGAAATATGGGGATTTATATTTTTCTGCATTTAACTTTAAAGGTAAATTATTGGCAAATAAGGTGCTGTTGGAAATGTATTTTTTTTTTTTTTTAATTTTAGTAGATTTAAAGAATTTAGAGCTAGAAGGTTCTTGGAATTCTAATGCTAGTCCAGCCTTGTCTAGCCATCCCCCAACCCCCCCTTTTTTTTTTTTTTTTTGTACTGGTGTTTAAACCCATGGGCTTTTTACCACTGAGCTGTATCCCCAGCCCCTTTTTATTTTGAGACAGGGTCTTGCCAAGTTGCTGAGGTTGACTTTGAGCATGTGATTTTCCTGCTTCAGTTTCCCAAACTGCTGGGATTATAGGTGTGTGCTACCTTGCCCAGCTAACCATCCTCATTTTATAAGCATAGAAAATGGGACTAAGAGAGGTCAAATTGTTTGTTGTAAATCCAGGATTAGAGTCAGGACTCCCGAGACCCAGTCTAGCGGTTTTTCCAGGGAATTCAGTGGATAGGGACATATTATTCTGCCTGCATCTGTAAGACTGTACGACAAGAACCGTCCTCTGTGAGACACACCTGGCTGTTATGAAGAGGATCTATCTGGTTCCTGACTTTCTTCTATATGTTCTTTACTTTCATTCCCTAATCTGGCTTTTGAAAGAAGTAACTAACTCTTTTTTCCAGTTAACTGGAATATTGAGAATTAATTCCCATTGAGAATGAATGGGAATGTATATGTTCTGTACTTTTTGGTGGGAGAGGGCACACCAGACATGTAACTATTTTTTAATTTAATTTTTTAGTTTAAGACAAGGTCTTGCTAAGTTGCTTAGGGCCTCCCTAAGTTGCTAAGGCTGGCCTTGAATTTGTAATTCTCTTGCCTCAGCCTCCTGAGCCACTGGGATTATAGGCGGGTGCCACCACACCCAGCTTATGTGTTCTGTATTTTAACCATTTACCTTGCTTATTTTAGTTGATCTGTTCTATATATAAACCAATTTACTCCTTTAAGGTCAGTTTGGAGGCAGTATATCTAGATCAAAGCTATTAAAACGTATCATAGTTCTTACTTTGTGTGTTTTAAGTAAAGTCCACTTGAAGTAAAATGTCTCTAAGTCTTTATATGCCCTTGATCAATACCTCTAAGGACTTGCTTCTGCTTGCTTTTGGCTTATGCTAATAGGAAAAAATAGAATTTTCAAGCAGTTCACATGTGTCAATGATTATCTGACTTCTGTGTTAGGGCAATAGCTATTTTTGTTCTTGGTGATGAAACATATGTTTCAGAAACCATCTTCAGATTGTAAAAACATAAAAATCCTATCACCAGGTTGATGCTCTAATTAAGAATACAGAAGTAATCAGAATATTATTAACTTTGCTGTAATTATAGATGAAGGTAAAGGGTAACCCATTTGCCTTCAAAAAACTGGTCTGACCAAGTGTTCTTCATGGGAATAACTTCAAGGGAAAAGACTCATAAATAGCATAGTTTTTCCCTGCAACATCTTTTATTTCTACAGTGTGATTTTTCATATTTCTCCTGATTATGGATATTTTTTTCCCTTCTTGCTACAATAGGAAAAGAAAAGAAAAAGAGAAAAGGTTTGCTAAGTTACATTGATACATTACCAACTGCCACAAACCTTCTTGGTGTTCTGTAAATGAGATTTCTTGTGTGAAATCATTAATTGAGAACGCATTTTTCATTTTGCAGAACAAGGAAAAAGCAGTCTGCATGTAACATCAGTAGAAGATGCGGAATGCCGCAGAACCAAGGAGCGTCTTTCTAATGGAAACAATCGTGCTTCAGTTTCCAAGTCTTCCCGGAATATCCCAAGGAGACACACTCTAGGTGGGCCCCGAAGTTCCAAAGAAATACTGGGAATGCAAACATCGGAGATGGATAGAAAGAGAGAAGCTTTCTTGGAACATCTAAAGCAGAAATACCCACATCATGCCACAGCAATCATGGGCCACCAAGAGAGGCTGAGAGACCAGGTAAGGATGTGCTGCCATCCCTCCTTGTGTAGTTCATTCTTCAGTGAACACAAGGGAATGCAAAGTGACGTTAGTCCAAAGGGGGAAAAGGGTTTAGTGGACTGTGCCTACCATTTGGCTGTTCCAGATTTCTTTTCCAGCTCAGTGTAGCAAAAGTTCAACCTGAAAGCTTATTCTTCTCTAGCAGCGCAGCAAGAAAATAGGAGGTCTGACCAGAGAAGAGCCCAGAAAGCTTGCCATTTCCCAGAAGAGTGTTCCCATTTCAACCACAGATCCATCTGAAGTGCAGGCAATGAAAGGGTATTATTTTACTGAGTAAAAGCATGGCACCAACTATGATGCACCCTGAAAGCACTGAGTGCTTAGCTCAGCAAATGAATTTTTAAGTGAATGCACCAAGGCGTAGGGCAGAATAGAGCCCAGGATGGACTTGCGGTAAGCACTCTTTCCTAAAGCTGACGTTAGGCTTTTGCTTCTGTTCTTTTTTTCTTTCTTTTTTAGTCACAGATGATTTTCTTCTGCATGCCTTGCTTTCTGCTGTCTTCAGCTACCTGTTTTCTCTGGTTATCTTGACAACTACATAGATAGTACCCAACTGTGGCTGGGACTGGTTTTGTTTCTTGGCTGTGTGCAATTACTTTTTAGCAGACAGAGCAAGTTTAGGGTCATAGGAGATGTGAGGCCTCCTCTGTGGACCTCACTGGTGTGTTATCAGATTGAACTTTGAGTATGGAGAAGGTAGTCAAGGAAAGTCAAGGAAGCAGAGAGCACTTAGCGTGGTGCAAGGTGGGTGGGCAGGGGAGGGGGACAGGCAGCTACTGATCCCTATAGTCCAGGCAAGGAGATTCACTCAGGATTTGTACTCTACTGTCTTGCCAGCTAGTTGCCAAAATTATGTCTGACTCTCCTAGCTTTTGATTACCTGTGGAAATGGAGATTGGCATCAACAGGTATAATTTCAATCTATATCCTCAATCTCATTTTCTCCCGTAAACGCAACCTTCTTTCTAGGGATCCTTTATCAGAATGCCTAAAAACATGAGGTGTGTTTCATAAACTTTATGTTTGCTCTTTGCTTGCACTGCCATAGACTCAGAAAAGAAGAGGTTCTGGTGAATGTAATGCCAGATAGTAATGAGGTCTTTGGCATTTCGGAAAGGAAGGCTGTCTTTTCATTTTAAACATGCATAGAAGATACCTCTGTTTTTTATTGACAGCAGGGTCACTGTGCATTTAGGAAATGGAATTTCTGCTTCTCCTTGCTGTGTCACTTTGCGTAAAACCGTATTTCATCCAAAGCTGTTCCGGTTGAGGAAACTCACATTCAGATAAGCTACAGTTATGCAGTTTGCTAAGGAAAGTTGGGATTTGAAGTGAAATAAGTCTGAACTCAGAATCCTTGTTTATTACACTATCACATAAGTTAAAACATCTCTCTCAGCTTATAGATTAGATAATGTGGTCTGAGTACACAGGCAGAGGACATGCGGTGGGGGTATTATGAGTACAGGGATAAGGTAAAAAAAGACTAATGTAATTGTTGAGTGAGAAAGGAAATATTTTTATTTAAAAGTTAAAATGTATAGTCCCCCACTGGCACATATGCCTGTAATCCTAGATACTTAAGAGACTCCGGCAGGAGGGTTGCAAGTCCTAGCCCACCCTGGGCAACTTAGTAGCACCCTGCCTCAGAATAATAAAAGGGGCTGGAGGTACAACAAAGAGTCCGAGCAACAAAGGCTACATAAAAAACTAAATAAAATTGATTCTCTCTTTCTCTCTCTCACCGTCTCTCTCTCTTAAAAAAAAAAAAAGAAAGGAGAAAGAAAAGAAAAGGGCTCAAAGTGTAACTCAGTGGTAGAGCACCCTGGTTTCAATTGTTTTGGTACTGCCCAAAACAACAAAAAACAAAAGCTGCATTAATTTGGCTGAAAAATATAGAAATTTGCCTGCCAAAAATGATATCCTTGGGGCTAGACTAGTGGCTCAGTGGTTGGAATACTTGCCTGGCATGCTCAAGGACCTGGGTTCAAACCCCAGCACCACAAACACAACTAAGAGTCAGAGAAACAAAGGCCAGATGAAAAAAAATAAAATAAAATTAATTCTCTCTTTTACCCTCACTCACTAAAAAAAATAAAGAATCCTTTTCCATTATGTTCCAAAAATATTTCAGTTTTATCATTTGCAGTGTTATAATTGTTATTACTACTACTATGATGATGGTGACTAACTAAAACTACTACTTGAACAGCCAATTGTAGCAAGCAGGTTGCAAGGGGAATGTAATAGCATATGAAAGGGAGTATGAGTATGGTCTGTGGTCTCCAGCTCTGCTCTCTTGTTTCATGCGTCTTCTCCATAGGTGTAGTGCACAGGTATAATCCCTTCCCAGTAATGCAGGAGGAACAAAAGCCACATCCTCTTCCTCTTTTGTATTCCACGCTGACCATCCAAAAGGGGAGGGATTTTGCTGGACAGATGTGTGTGTACATGTTTCAGTCACTGCTCTGCTTTTGCAAGCAAAACAAACCCTTACCAGTGTCTTAAATGCCAGAGATAAGCTTGAGTGTGGCTGACGAAATTCCTCCAGATGTCACCTCAGCTTCTGTTTTTTGTTTCTCACCTTTCAACTATTTTCCTGTTCTCTTTTCTTTTTTGTGGTACTGGGGGTTGAACCCAGGGGCACTCTACCCCCAAGTCCTTTTCATTTTATTTTGAGACAGGGTCTTACCACGTTGTTGAGGCTGGCCTGGAACTCAACAATCATCCTGCCTCCCCCCTCCCAGCCAGTGGCTTGGACTGCAGGCCCCTGCCATTGCACCCAGCTTCCTGTCCTTTTCTTTGTGGCATCCTTTGTTCTTCCCAGACCTTCTGACTAGGAATTATACCAGATTTCCTTTGCAGGGAAATCACATGGCCAGCCTCAAGGAGGATGTTAAATTACTTAAGTCCAATGTGCATCTCTAGATACTGAATTTCTCCATACCAGATCTTCCGCAGCTGACGGTGTTACAAGGCTGCCCTTGTAAGAGGTGGCCTTAGTGAGAATACAGCCAGTGAGCAAGGGAGAGTATAAAACGATGAAAATGTTGTATCTGGGGGCTGTAGCGGTGGCTCCACAGTTATGGCGGTTGCCTGGCATACACAAAGACACAGGTTCAAACCCCAGCACCATGTACACAACAAAGTGTCAGGGCAACGGAAGCCACGTGAAAAACTAAATAAAATTGATTCTCTCTTACTGTCTCTCTCTTTCTCTCTTTTTAAAAGATATATCTGGCAGCTTACATGAAATACCTTGGTAATAAGAAAATTTAGATTCTAATTCCTTGATATTAAACATGATGTAAATATGTTTCTAAATCTGAATCCAAACACCAGGAGTCTTGTGGTTGAAAAACTTATATTTGAGTCTTTAAAAAAATATATTGATCAAGAATTTTCTTTGGTCTAAGGGATGGAAAAGCTAAGGGTCACGTTAAGGCTCTTCTGCAAGCCTGGAAAGATGCAGATGATCATTAGTACAGCATAAAGCTTATCAGCTAAGAGTAGCTGGAATCATTCCCAGCACCCTTCACACCCCTAAGCCTTTTAAATTGTGCAGATCAATCAGCTGGGGAGGCGCCATGGCCTGGTGACTGAGGGCAAGGCTCTGGAGTGAGACAAAGGAACTGAGCCTTCACTACCTGCTAATTATGTGATTTGGGGCTTGTCTCTGTCACAGTTCCCTTATTTGTCAAAGGATCTCCATCTTAGAGTACTGAGAAAGAAACTAATAGAACCTCTTACTGAAGATCTTCTCATTTCACTGTTCTGGTTTATAGTGTCCAAAAGAAAAGTCTCAAAGGCTGCTATTTCAAAATAAGTTTTTGAAATTATTTTACTTTTTTTTTTTTAACACATATTGGAGTACCTGAAGAGGTTTTTTCCCCCATTGTCAGAAAATAATTTTAATGTCTTTCTGAAGTTTATATTTTTCTTTCATTAAAAGCATCAAATTCAGACTTTGTTCATTTTATTTTAAATCTCAAATGCATTTATTTGGCACCTACCATGGTAAAGATATCTCAAGGAATACAAGCTATTAGATGTTACACTATTTTCAAGTCAGCTAAAGAAATAGGCATTTATGTACAAAGACTAGTGCAGCCCAAATGTCCTGTCTTCTGAGCTGGTCATAACATCTTGCAACACTGGCAGTGTAGCTTCTAATCATGCCTGTATTGTAGTATCTAATCATGATCTATTAAAATTCTTTATGTTTCTTTCTCCCACCTGGAAAAAGCCTTTGAAGGTCTGGAATCTTGTTTTAATCACTTTTGCACTCAGCATTTAGGAGCGCAGACAACCTGGATTAGGAAGATGAAAATATATGTTGAATGAAGGAATAAGTCGCTATTCCTGTTACAATTAGAAGATTGTTGGTACAGATAAGAAGAAACAGGGAGTCCAAAAATTAAATAGAGGGCTATAATTAGGGCAGTCACAAAGTAGTCTGAGAAGCTAAGAAAGGCACATTATTTGTCCCCAACTCAAGAAGCCAGTGTTTGAACCAAGATCAGAGTTTCCAAAGTCTATGATATTTCCATTCATTACTGACCTTGATGTTGCCTCTTCCACCTTTAATTCTTCCAACATTTAGTAGTGGATTATATTCATCCCATTGGATCAAGCAATACAGACATAAACATGTTTTCTTTCGCCATTGATATTTCTTTAAAAGGGTAACTCTTATTCAGTTGTGGAGCAAATAAAACAACCATTAAAAAGGGATTTCCATATGTGTTTTACACCTACCAAAACTTGCTTCTTTGAAATAGCTCAGTTTGGAAAGGTCTGTAGTTCAGTCCCTCCTAGTAATAATGGTCACCATGTGACCATAGAATTTGTAAATGCTCTTCTTCCACGTCTCACGCATACAGAAACAGTTGTTCAGCTGGCCCCCACCTCTAGAGAACAGCTTTCCACTCCAACACTCAGTAGCCTTTCTGAAAAAAGGATTTGTAGTCTTTTTTCCTTGATTATCCATAGAATTTAACTTAACTAACTAGACATTTTGGACCTTCTTTGTGGCTGCAATAAACCTTTGTATAATACTCTTAACTTATAAATCTGATGTGTTCTTTTGTTCTATACAAAGAGGAAAAGAAATGTAGAGATGTTGCCCTTTCACATGAACCTTATGGTGGATCCAAATAAGGAGATAAGATGTGAACAATAAGGGTGGGTAAACCCAGAAGGCCTTTGCTCTGGCTCCTTCTTCATTGCTGCTGCTGTTGAGTGTGCCCTGGCCTCCACAGCACCCTCTCCAGACAACCTCCCCTTGGCCTTGTTCATGTGGGAGCAGCACCAGAGCCTGCTTAGCTTCTCTTTGCCTGGTTAATTCTGCACCATTTACCATTCTCTGCTATAGTCACATGTATCCAGCCCTGAAATGTAACTGCTGACAAGTGCAAAAGTGAAAGTCAGGAATCCAGCAGTATGTTTATTCATAAACACCCCAAGTTGTAGTTCATCTATTCTTTATCAACCTCTAAAAAATACTTGGATCATTGAAGAAGAGTTGTTCAGTGGAAGCTGGAACTTGTGGCTTTGGTTCGGCCTCCACATTATCTATTTCTTGACTGACACCTCCTTTCTGGAAGTATGCATGTACTTGATTTTGTCCAGAATCATGGAAAGTTAAACTCAGAGGACATTTAAATCAGGAGAGCAGGTCTGCAGTGGCAAACTTTTAGTTGGTAGCTTAAAGACATTTTGACTCCTGTTTGCTCCAAACTCACAGAAAACTATGAAAAATATTAGCAGTGGAAAGAAGAAAAAACTCCTCCATCCCGAATAAAAGAGGCAGAGGTCTGGACCTGTAAGATGACTTTTGGGAGACCCAACACACACAAAATGAGACAGGAAAGTAGAGCTAAGGAAGAATGCATGCTACCAAGGACTCCTGTGACCGTGACCTCACCTTCAAACATAGAAAGCTCTCCAGTGAAAAGCAGGATTGATAGAAAAGAGAGGCAGGGACTACTAGACCACAACATTTCCAATCATTGAAAACCCATGATTTAAACGACTTTGCTGTGAGCCTCACAGGCATTGAATGCCACAAACTAAAGAGGGAGGATGACATGTTTTCAGGACAAAGCAAGTCACATATTTTTTGTGTAGAGGTCATTTGGTGTCACAAATATGAATAGTGGGTACTGCCCATCTCGGCTATTTCTCCCTTCTGCACACTATTTTTCAGTAGAAAGTTGGCCTCTTTCAAATACAAGTTACAAGAAAAAAGCCAATAGGAGATGTATGTCCTAAAACTGATGTATTGAACAGGATAGTCTAGATTACGCTTTGTAACAAATAATCTTTATGGTTCATTTATGGTAATTCACAGTATGGCACAAAAATGTTTTGTTCCTTACAATGTTTGTACAATGACTTAGTAATTCTTACTTGTTTTGGCTTGTGATGAGGACGTCTCAACATGGTCTAAGAATGAAATTTAGTGGTGATCCTAAAATGCCTGAAGTGCCAGTCTCCTGCTTGGGTCTGCCTTTAGCAATTTGGAGAAGAAAATAAACTTGCCCTAAAGAAACAGTGACACAAATGGTGGGTAGAAGTTGAGACAGATGAACACGGAGAAAATGCTATTATTGCCAGAACAATACCAGCAGGTGGAGGGACCATGGTGTCTTAGGATCATGTCATAGTTACAGAATTTGTTATTGTGTATAAGAGCGTGTGTTTAATGAAATAGTAATAGCCCTATGAGAAAAGAATGCTACATTGTAAGAATCAGTATAAAAACATTTCTGGTCCTCAGAGAATTCCCAAATAATATTCATATGTCTAAAGGAACAAGCATGTGGTTAATGATCAGAAACAATAGTCATCTAAATCTGCATATGATGAAAAACAGTAGTAAAAATATGAACAGACAGAACAGTCAAGTACTTAGGAGACTACACGAGGGAGCTCTCCTGGAAGTGTTTTCCAGAGCACTGACATTTTACATTGTGACTTAAAGGTTATGGGTAGAGTGCCTACCTAGCGTGCATGAGCCTCTGGGTTCCATCCCAGCATCTCCCCCAAAGCACCCCCCCAAAAAAAAAGAATTGTGGAAGTATATCTCAGAAGATTTTGAATGTTACCCAGTAGGATATCAGTGATCAAAATAGACAAAAATCCGGGGTTGCAGTCCTCCTTGTAAAATTGATTTTCAGTTGACATTGATCATACAGGATACAGAAAGAGGAAAAGAATCCTAAATGGGATCATTCATAACATGTGCCTTTTGATCCCTGTTTAATTGGGTGCCACCAACCTTAATGTTCGTTTTCAATAGTGTTATAGAAGACCAAGAGAGCACATCTTGAGAAGAGTGCTATATTAAGAAGAGCACAGCAAAAATAAAAATAAATACTACTGGAAAACATGCTACGGAGTGCCCAGGAGTAGGTGGGAAATTAGGGAGAGGCAGGAACTGAGGTATAAACTATGCAGTGGCAGGAGACACCTGGAAAATGGTAATCAGCAAAACCTAGAGAAAATTGCCACCAAATTAGATGGAAATTTTCCATATTGAGGAATCTAAAAAAGACCAATGTGATTCAATTCAATACATAGATATAGAACTCACATTGCAAAAGTCTGAACTGCCCTTCCTGTCTTCACTGACAAATTTACTTCCTGGCCATTTACCCATCCTTCCTCCTTCCTGCAGGTGTGCTCTTGGATTAATTCAGTCAGATGGTTATTTATTGTGAACTTAGAAGCTGAGTTCTTGCTTCAGACATTATATAAAAAGTACAAAACTCAACACTTTACCTGCCAAGGATACATCTCTTTACTGGAAAAAGTGTGAACTGTGTGTGTGATATAAGTGAGTTTATATATGCTGCAGGATTGTAGGTGAGTCAGTTTCCCTGAGGCTTTTTCTAAACTGGAGAATGAGGAATGAGGGTTAGATGAGGTAATTCTTCCCCACTGTAGCAGGTGTTAAATCCATGTCAAAACTCTTCTCATTAAGGGAAGGCACTCTGGTTGGAAAGTCAAGGCCAGAATACCTGGGCATCCTCAATCAGTGGATGTCTAACTTGCAATGATCTATACCTGCATTATGTACAAATGTGGTCTACAGAATCCTAAGTCTCCAGGTCGTTCCTAGTTCTTTGAAGAAAGGGGAGAAAGTTTTAAATTAGGGGAAATTCTTGGTTAACCAAAGTGAAATGAATTGCTACAGGATAGGCCAGATCTTTGTTGTTATTGTTGATTTTGCAGTACTGGGATTGAACCCAGGGTCTGTCTACCACTGAGCTACATCCCTAGCCCTTTCTATTTTTTATTTTGAGACAGAATCTCTCTCCATTTCCCCACTGGCTTTGAACTTGTCTCAGCCTCTCCAATAGCTTGGATTACAGGTTTTTACTTCTGCATGCCCCCCAGGCCAGGCCAGATCTTTAATATGCAATAGATATTGCCAAAGAATCTCATGTAGAGATGTTGGGGGCAGGTGGATAAGAAATGAAATGCACAGCGTTGGGGCCCGGGTATTGGTTAGTAGTAGTACGCTTTCCATGCATTCTTGAGGTCCAGGGTTTGATCCTCAGAACTGCAAAAATAAAATATTCAATAATTTCCCAACCTATTTGACCTACAAAAGTTTTAGGGGCTCATGTTTTATTGGACATGCATAGGAAATAATAATATGTATCTCAAAAGTTTGCTGGAGCACAGAGCACCCAGAGCTGTGTGAAGGAAAGATTTCACACTGGCTATCAGAATTCAGAATCTTTTGGAATGATAGAGGGCTCCAAGAGACAGGAATTCTTTCCCTAATTATTTCCCCAGTGCCCAGTACATAGAAGGTATTTAAACATATCCATGGCAAGGGTACTGATAACTTAGGATATGAATGAATAGGATGAAGACATGGGGGCATTCTGATGGAGAACAGAGGTCAAGAGAGACAACATTGCGACAATGGATGTGGCTTCCTTGTGGTTCAAGGAAATGAGACAGAAGTGGCCTGTGGTAATGGGGGATGACAGCAGATTCAAGAAGGATTCCAGGTCATGTTGAACCTTGAACATCAGTAGAAAGTAATGGACCAACAGACATAGGTCCCATAGTAGCCTTGAGTATGGCAGTAGAGTAAAAGCCAAGTTCAAGGTCATCCTTTCAGTACTCCATTAGAGGGATGATGAGAAAAGCCTGGGCACTGGCCTGGAAGTGATTGCAGTGTCCAGACCCACAGCAGAATAGCCCAGGGTAGTGGCTAGAACAGAGCTCAGCAGAACTGCATGTTGACACACCTGGTCTTTGGAAGGCAAAAGGGAATCACCACATCCTGAATGATTGGAGAGGGATGGAGGTGTGAAAGGGCTGAAGCAGGTGCTGCAAGGGTGAGAGTCCCCTGTCATCTGACCATGTTGTATGGAAACACTGGAGGACTAGAGAACTGTGAAGTACCACTAGCAATAATCATGAGATGTTGAAGAAAAGGACACCAGTGTCAGCTCTTGGGGTCAGTGGATGGGGAGGAATTTGCAGGAGAATATCTAGTCTGGAGATTAGTGGATTTTTAAACAAAGTTCTGTGATGTCTTCCTTTGGCAGAGTTCTCACATTTGCCCTGTCACAGCCCCCCTTCAACAGCAGCCTCACTTTAAACCTTTATCTCAGCATCTTTGTCCTATCAGGCCTGTTCGGTCTTTCCAGTCCCCTAATCTGCAGTTTTCAAGGGATAGCCGCAAACCCAGCACAGGTGTGAAGGCAAGCTCTGAACAGTGTTTAATGTGCCAGGGCTAGCTGATGCACCTTTGAACGGAGGGCTGATTTTGAGAACATTTGGAGAGGGGGATGCAATTCTTTGCTATACCAGGAGGATTTGCTTTATGTCCCGCTTGTACCAAAGAAGTATTTTTTTTAAAGGTCTATTTTTTTTTAATAAAAGAGAGAAGGACAGTGAAAGAGAGACAGAAATATTTTTTTTTAAAAGAGAGAAGGACAGTGAGGGAGGGAGAGAGAGAGAAAATCAATTTTTTTTATTTTTTATTTTTATTTTTTTAGGGCTGAGGACCGAACTCGGGGCCTTGTGCATCCTAGGCAGGTGCTCTGCCACTGAGCTAAATCCCCAACCCAGAGAGAATCAATTTTTATTCAGTTTTTCACATGGCTTTCATTGCTCTGACATTTAGTTGTGTACGTGGGTGCTGGGGTTGAACCCATATACTTATTATTGCCAGGCAATCACCTCAACCTCCAAGCCACCACTCCAACCCCCCAAATAAGTATTTTTGCATTGATGCAACATGTAACAATATTGTTTCATGAGTATTTACTGAAGTCACTCCTGGGGCAGTGGACAGTTGTACCCAATGGCGTGCTAACTATAGGTAGTGGTTGTAGGAGAGAAATGAAGGGCTTACGTGTTCTGTGATTATGGGTGACTGATTCCATATTTTGTGTCTACCCTTCATCTCCCTTCTCCATTTCTTTATTTCTTTCCTCTTTCCTTTTTGCTTCTAAGCTTAGCAAGTGAACCAGAACTTTCTACTACATGAAACAACATAGCAAGTGTGAGAATCATAACTTGTTCAAAGTCTGACCTGGTCTTCTCCCACCTCCATGATTCTTTTTCCAATTATGCCACACAACCCCTCTTTACCTTCTGGTAAATACCAAGAGTTTAGTGCCCATGTAGGCTCCCAGAGAGCAAAGGCTTGTGCTCTCTCCTCTCAAATTTATCTGCTTTCTAAAAAAAAAAAAAAGTTTTTTTAAAGAATCAGCTTACATATTGTATATCAGAGT
>PVKS010017063.1:0-42733 GCA_004027875.1 Aplodontia rufa | reverse complement strand
TCAACTACCATGCTTTGCCATGTGGGCAGAGCCTCTCCTGCCTCTCTTCCTATGCTATTTGGGGAATGGGGTGGCTTGTGAGGAGAATCCTGCATACCAACCACCCCAAGGTGTGGCTGCCATCTGGGCTGGTGGCCCCTGGGTATTCAATTTCTTACTTCAAGGGGTCACAGTGGCCAGAATCCCCATTGCTCATTGGCACACCACAACCTCTGCCTTTGCTCTGTGCTCACCTGTAATCAGGTCACCCTGACACCAAGTAAAGAACAGTGTGGGGAGTCAGGGCTAGTCAGCCTCAGTGCTGGGGTGCAGGCTGGCCCCTGCCTTTTAGCCACAGCACAGTGCTCATCCATCTCATTTCCTGTGCATGTTTGTGACATCCCCTTGACAACACCATGATAGCTCAAGTCCAGGCCCAGCTCCGCCTGGGCATGTGGCCTTGGGCAGGTTCCTATGACCTGTGAGATGGGGACAGTGACAAGATATCCTGCCAGGCTGCTGCAGTAATGTCAATAGTCTCCTAGGCAGAGCCTGGGAGCAGCCCTGGCACACAGATGGGACTTAATTGTGACCAGCATAGACCCGATGCATTTGTGCACTCTATTCTAGCCTTCTGCTAATGGTTTTATTGAGCACTGTGCAGAGTTGTGATAGACCAGCCACTGAGGCATTTTAGGGTTAGTCTTTGAGTGCTCTAGGGACTGGCTCTCCAGAGCCTGACCCTCACCTTGGCGGCCACAAGGCAGGGTCCTGGCACTGGGGTGAGTGCTGGGACACACACTCTAAGCTTGTCTCCTGTCTTCTAGGATGCTGCTCCAGCCTCAGGCAGCCTCTGCTGTGTCCTCCAGGTCTCTGCAGGATGCTGAGAGCCACCAGGAGGAGCCAGGCCATGACACTGCCTCCCGTACTCCCATCTGCCCAGGCCCTGTCCTCTGCTCTCTGGCTGTGGGCAGCAACTGCCTAGGCCCTGTCTGGATACCCCTGAGTTGTGGCTGATGTGCCTTGCCCTGGCATCCTCCGGGGAATTCTGCATTCATGGTGGACAGCTCAACCATTGTCATGGGCTGTGCTCTGCATTATGCCCTACAGAAGTCACCATGACTACTGCTGCCCTTCGTGATCCTGGATCTGCAGGTAGGTCCGCTTTGCACAGAAACTCCAGCCCCTCAGATTTCGTTGACATGCAGATGAAGGGTTTCCTTCTCCACTCCCTGCTCCTGCTCCCAAGCTTACCTGTCAGCCCCTGTGCCACAGGAGAATCTGCACACCTTCCACTCTCTCCCACAGCCCATTGCAGAAGTATTGTGATTCTAGTTTCTTTCCCAGTTATAATCTGTACATGCACTTTGTCCATCAATTCCAACAGAATCTGTGATCTCCCACCTTGTAGGGCCCAGTGGTCCCCATGTCTTTCTTAGGTTCCCATGTCTTTCTGTGTACTTGATCTTCTCCTTTTAGCTTTTTTTCCCTTGGAGTTTCTGTGTGCCTTTTTCTTGTATCATCAGCTTTGATCACACCTGTGACCACTGTCAGCATTTCAAGCCCCCCATGAAGATTCCCTGCAGGGTTCCTCCTCTTCTTGTGACTATTGCAAGCACTGGATCCTGTGGCTGGCTGGGGTGTTGTCCCCATCCCCAGAGCTCCCTGCACTGATGTGGTAACCTGGCCCCACTGCTTCCTGGGTTGCAGCCTTCTTCTTTCTTCCTCAGTGACCTTGTTTGTTAGAGAACACTTCTATTAGTTTCCAGGATGAAGTGAGGTAAATTTTGATTTCTTGTATGTCCTACAAATGTTTTAAATCTGCCCTAATTAATCCTGCAGGGGCAGGATTCTGTGGTAAAATGCTCTTCCCCACAATGATGTGAAGGAGCATAAGCTTTCCTGCAGCCAATGTTCCTAACTCAGGCTCAGTTCTTCACAGATGACACCTTTCTCTGTTTGGAGTTCTCAGTTGCTTTTCATCTTGCTGTTCTGAAAGTTCATACTGGTGTCCTGCTTCAGCATGAAGGACTCAGTCTCTATGAAGCCCTGGAGGCCTTTTGTACTGTTCACTGCCAGGTGCCTGAGGCCAGGCCTGCGCTTGCTTTCTGACTGCAGACCGTGGTAGTTTGGCTGTGTCCTCTGCTACTTTGACTCTTAAAAGCAGAGACAGCCACATGTCAGGGGATAAGGCAGATCTTGTGCAGCTGTTCCCCAGAATCAGTGGTCGTGGTGGTGGCAGAAGATGCTGGCAAAGCCCTGACTTGCTTTTTTTGCCTGAGGCCATGACATCTGAGTGCCATTTGTCATGCCTCATGAACACAGGCTGACTTCTCCAGCCCTCTGTCTGCAAGTGTGTCTCCTCGGAGCTTGCCTAGTCCACAGCAGCTAATCTGTAAAAGTGATGCTCAGATATTCTCAGACACATCTTATAAAGAGAGAAAGGCTGAGGTCAAGGAGAGTTAGTGACCCTTTGCACCTCAGGGAAAGCTCAGTGAGGCCGAAGGTGAGAAGGTTGGTGGCTGGGTGATACTGCACCTGCTGACAGAGGACTGTAGTGTGATCCACAGAGTGGGTGGGAGGGTTCTTGTGCAGGTCCCACCCCAGTGTCCAGTACTGGAGGCTGGGAGGCTGGGATGGCAGTACAGCTTGAGTCAGCTGCTCTAACTTCACCTGGTCTCCACAGGCCCTTGGGGCCAGCACTGGCACAGACCCTGAGAGAAAGGGGAAGTCCAGGGTGCTGAGCTTGGCCCAGGCAGTCCCAGCTGGCTAGGCTGGGATGGGCTGTGTCTGACTCCCTGCTTGAAGCCCTATGGTGCCAGTTGGGTAGGTGCTGTGTCTGCCTCCCTATTTTAGGCCATGTGGTCTCATGCACGCACCATTCTCCTTCTCACACCAGTTGGTTGTAGACGTTCTTCAGCAGCTAATCTGTAAGAGTGACACTCAGATATTCTCAGACATATTTTATGAAGAGAGAAAGGCTGACCTGTACCTGGAGGAGGGTTCAGGCCCCAGAGGTGGCCCATAAGAGGTGGGCAACTTCATGGAAACCTAGCTCCCTGCACAGGCTCCTGAAATCTTCCTCCCACAGAGGTAAACCCAGGAGCTCCTGGCTCAGAAGAGCTTTCTGCAGGCCAGGAGGACTGTGGTTGCTTCCTCTAACTGTGCAGATTGAGGCCTGTCTTTAGGGACTTTTCAATACTCTTAACAGTCCCTCCAGCCTGCATCTCCAAAATAAGCAGCTTTTTTTCTTTTCTTTTCCCTTTTGGTACTGGGATTGAGTACTAAACCCCAGGGGCACTTTACCACTGAGATTCATGCCTGGTCTGTTTTGTTTTATTTCAAAAGAGGATGTAAGTTGCGAGGCTGGCCTCAAACTTGCTATGATTCTGCCTCAACCTCCCAAATTGTTGGGATTACAGGTGTGCACCACTGCACTGAGATTAAAATTAGTAGTTTTCCCCTCAAATTAAAGAGGACCCCAAGCATGAAAGCAGATGTGGGAACCCAGTCCTTCAGAGAATGCTCAGGGCTCACCTCTTGCCTAACTAAGATCACCCTGGGTCCCAGCAGCCTCTCTCTGTGTTTTATTTCCCTTTTAGTTTCCAAGCAGCATCAGATCCTGATTTTATATTCCAAGTTGTGGTTTTGTAGAGGCTAGGGAGGGTCCTGATGATCTTGGTGAGTTAGCTGTTGATGGTGTCAAAGCTGTGTACTGTCAGAGATGGAGAGAAGATGACCAAGCCCCCCAGGTGTGGTACAGCCAGGGGACTGCAGATACAGGACATGGAGGATGATAATGGGGTGGTGTGGGAGCTCTGGAGGTGAGAAGCTCTGTACCTCACATCTGGTTCCCAAGGACACCTGTCCTTCCACAAAAGGGGCCACCAGAACCAGGTTCCTAGGACAGAGGAAACTCACTAATGTTGGTGCTGAATTCCAGGGAAGCCAAGGAAGGTGCCCAGTGGGGGCAGAATTACAGGCGGGAGTGTTGGTGGTGTGGATGGAGGATGTGTGTTGGGGGTGTGGGTGGAGGAGGCATGTTTGTATGGGTGAAGGACGCATGTTGGAGGTGTGAGTGGATGTGTGCATGTTGGTGTGGGTGGACATATGTGTGTTGGGGATATGCAAAGAGAATGTGTGTTGGAGGTGTGGGTGGAGTAGGTGCAGGTGTTTGTATGGGTGGATGTTTGTGTGGGCCTGCTCTGTCACATTCCCATCCTGACTCCTTAGGCATGGGAGGGCCCTGCTGGAAATGTGACCCATGGAGTGGCTGTGCCCACACTGTCACATTCCCCTCCTTATCCTTAGATGTGGGAGGACCCTGATGGATGGGTCCATGATCAGTATTGAGCACCTACAATGGCTTGTCTGTCTTGCAGGCCCCTGGAACTCTCACTGGCCCTCTCTGCCTTCCCAGGCCCTGTATCTGCTGTGGAGCTGAGTCAGACCTTGCTGTCCAGCCAGGTGAAGTCTTCCCTCAAGCACTGCCTGTTTCCCCTGAATTCCTTGCGCTGAGGAGGACTCAGCTGGGACAATTGGTGAATAGGGGTCAAAGGTGACTCATGGCTGAATGTTAGTGGACTGGTAGCTGGGGTAGGGCTGGTACAGAGGGTGGTCTGCACAGAGAGTGGCAGGAAGGCAGGCCTCAGCCTGGCAGAGGTGCCCCTGCATGTAACTCTGCTGGTTTTCCAGGTGCAGTGACCCAATGGCCAGGAACCCTGTGATTCCCTCTGGGGAGTCAGGATGCTTCTTGAGTTTTCAGTGGCAGCTGAGCTGAACTGTCCCTGAGGAGCCAGATCAGCACCCCAGCAGGAAGAGGTGGGCCTTGTCCAGCTGCTCAGCACAAGCTACAGAGCTTCATCCTGGATGAAAAACTAATCCTCAGAGTTCTCTAAGGGCTTCTGCTGAAAGACATTGAAGGCTCTGTAGTCCACTGCAATGCTTCAATTGTGTGGTTGGCAGCTCCCTCTTAAAGAAATAGTTTGGGAAATGTTTAGGAGTTGAAGGTGATTCAACCTGGTTGCCCCAGATCAGAATTGAGCTCCCTGTGTGTTCTGTGCAGTGAAGGCCTCCCTGGAGAGGGGAATATTCCACTGCTGGCTGTCTTTCCTCCACCTATCCCCATTCCTCCACCTTGTTGGCCTGTGCTCTGCACTGTGAAGGCCTCCCTGGGGAGGGGAATATTCCACTGCTGGCTGCCTTCACTCCATCTGTGTCCATTCCTCCACTTTGTTAGCCTGTGTTCTGCACAGTGAAGGTCTCCCTAGAGAAGAAGTGTTCCAGTGCTGGCTGCCTTCCCTCCAACTGTGTTCATTCCTCCACCTTGTTAGCCTGTGTTCTACACAGTGAAGGCCTCCCACTATCCTGCACCCTGTTTGTTCTGCACAGTGAAGGCCTCCTTGGAGAGAGAGTCTTCCATTGCTGGCTGACTTCCCTCCATCTATGCACAAGGCCACAACCTTGCACCATTTTAGCCTTCTGAGTGGACTGTGTGCTGCATTCTAACCTTCCTGTGATCACAGCCCATCTCCCATGAAAGGCAAACATGGCTGGGGAAAGCCCAAGCAGTGTGGAAGAGGGTGGATTTCCAATTTGTAATTCACCATGTTTGTGAAGCAAATATTTTGTTCATCTCCATTAAAGCCTAGTCTTTGAAATGTGTTCCCCTTCTTTTTCCTAACTCTGCACCCTGACATCCATCTATCTGTGGATTCCCACCAGCCTTTGAGTCCAGGGCTTGCATTTTGTGACTGGGTATGCATCAGTTGATGCCCTACTGATGGAGGTTTGGTTTATGCAGTGTCTATTCCAAACAGTGTCAGGCAGAGTGCCCTGTCTTTTGCCTTACACCTTCACCTGGGTAGCTCTAGGCAACAAGTTCCTATTAGATGAATTTTCAGGTAGTTGGTTCACCCAAAGTGGTGCACTGATGTAAGAACAAGAAGCTGCTGCTAGTGAGAGCAGGGAGGAGTCTGGGGAGCAAAAGACTCTTTACTGACCTCAGAGAAGGGCATTTGTAGGCATGGTGGAAGAATGGTGTCATAGAGAAATGAGTGCCTCCTCATCTGATATCCAGAGGCTGCTGCATGGCTCATTTATGCCCCAAGTGAATGTCACAGCACTAGCCTAGGAGAGGAGGAGGAGGAGTGATGATGGCCTCCTGGAGTCCACTGCTCACTGTTACCCCATGTGAACCTCACAGCCCTTAGGTTTGAGGAGGAGGGTGTGATGATGGCCTCCTAGAGTCCATTGCTCTCTGTGACCCTGTGTGGACCTCACAGCCCTAAGTTTAGGAGAGGAGGAGAGGGTGACAATGGCCTCCTGGAGTCCACTGCTCACTGTGACCCCATGTGGAACTCAAAGCCCTCAGGTTACAGGAGCAGGGTGTGATGATGACCTCCTGGAACTTACTGCTCTCTGTGACCCTGTGTGGATCTCACAGCCCTCAGTTTAGGAGAGAAGGAAGGGGTGACAATGGCCTCCTTGAGCTCAGTGCTCACTGGGACCCTGTGTGGACCAACAGCCCTCAGTTTAGAGGAGGAGGAGGTGTCAATGACCTCCTGGATCCCAGCACTCACTGTGACACCATGTGAACCTCACAGCCCTTTGGTTAAAGGGGGGCATTACTCTCTGGTGAGCCCCATGACCCCATGAGCCAAAGCTCCATTCTACTGTCCAGGTTGGCTGGTCTCCTCTGAAGGCTGAGGAACCTGCAGTCCTGTCCCTCAGTGAACACTCCTCAGAGCAGAGCTCAGACCAGGAGGTAGGAAGCCTGGGCTCCACCACTTGCTGACTGTAACCATGAACAGGCCAGGCCATGTGAGGCTATGTAGAGGGAGGAACTCTGTGCCTGAGAGGGTCCCCCACTTAAGCAGGTGTGGCCACCCAACCTGGGTTGTGGGGAGGGGGATCCCAGCTGGAGTGGTTGTAGTCATCCAGGCTGGGTGTGCACAGAGGGGCCACAGCTGAAGCAGGTAAGGTCACTCAGGCTGGGTGTAGGGGGAGAGGGGACACAGCTAAAGCAGGTGCAGTCACCCAGGCTGGGTGTGGGAAGAGAGGGACCTCAGTTGAAGCAGTTGCAGTTACCTAGGCTGGGTATGTACAGAGAGTTCCAAGCTGAAGCAGATGTGGTCACCCAGGGTGGGTGTGGGGGAAGAGGGACCCCAGTTCCATCAGGTGCAGTCATGCAGCTGGGCTTGTGGGGAGAGGCATTATGTGGTTGGGGCTCCAGGAGCTCGGCTGGAAATCCAGGTTCACATACTGGACATAGACAGTTCTCCCAGCCTCCTGCACCTATTGAGGCAGTAGGAGCCTATGTTCAGTGACCAGTTGCTAGGTGACTGTGCCCTGTTTTTGGGGACCTTGGCTTGTGCTCACTGATGACTGAGCCTCCCTGCCTACAGCACTGCCCCTTCAAGAGTAGGGATCCTTTCATCTGCACCAATCAGGAGTCTCTGAACCTTCCCTTGGGAACCATGCCTCCCCACTGCTAATCATGGTCGCCTGGCTCAGGAAGGGTGTGCAGCCAGACTAGCATGAGGGAGGCAAGGTGTGGAGCTGCAAGGCAAGGCAGCAGGTGCAGGCAGCTGGGAGTGGGTCTTGAAAAAGGAAAAGCACATTGCCTCCCAGGTGCAGGCTGGTGGTGCCCTGTCCTCTCGAGGGCTTGCTGCCACACTACAGCATGAGGGAGGCAAGAGGAGGGGTGGCAAGACAAGTCAGCAGGTGTGGGAAGCTGGGAGTGGGTCCTGGAGAACTCATGGCAAGGACAAGCATGCCCTTGCTGCCTCCCAGGTGGAGGCACGTGGTTCCTTGCACTCAGGAGGGATGTGGAGCACAGGCATAAAGAGCTGGGAGTGGGTCCCAGTGAACTCATAGCATGGAAAAGTGTGCCCTTGCTGCCTCCCAGGTGCAGGCTGGTGGTGCCCTGTGCTAAAGAGGGATATGCACCCAGACTCCACCAGAAGGGAGAAAGAGAGCATAGACTGAAGGAAGCCATCAGGTACAGGCAGCTGGGAGGGTCCTAGGGAACTCATGGGAACTCATGGCAAGAATAGGTATCCCCTTACCATATCTGTGTGCGTGTCCTAGGAGGTGCATCTGCTAGGGGAAAACAGGAAGAAGGCCTCAGAGCCTCAGCTGTGTGTACTTACCCCCTGCTGTCCCTGAGCTTCACTCTGTCACCAGAGTGAAATCTGCTCTTGGGGGGGTGGCAATCACCCCCCTTCACAGACAAGGCCTACCAGCTGACAGCAGCAGTGACTCCAGCATTCAGCTCACCTGACTTCACCCCACTCACCCCCAACCTTCCAACACAGGATTCTCACATGGTCCTGGGTGGCTGGGAGTTGGACTGGACCAGGATGCTGCTGCCACGCAAGTCCAGGGCTGCTGACTTTGCTGGAACAGGAGCAGGAACTCAGAGACCAGTCAAAAGTCCCATCACACATGCTTATAGACACACAGCATGTTCACAGAGGCCTTCACAGCCACTCCAAGACACAGCCTCACATTGTTCCCCAGGTTCCAGATCACACATGTTTCCCACTGCATCTCTGGTAACCAGTGTCCAGGATCCAAACTGGGACATGTGGTCTAACCACATTTTTCCTGCCCAGATTCATGATTTTATAAAATAAATCAAGATGGTCATGGGTACTGCTTCTCACTGCTCCTGTGCAGGCTTCATAGTCCATGGTGGAGGGAGGTGACTCCACAGGCCCTAGGACTTTCCTGCAGTGCAGACCTGGGCCTTCCTCCTGGTTCATGCAGGGGCTGGATCTGCCTGCAATGAACACTGCAGTACCCTGTATCCTGCCTCAGGGACACTCTGCTCACAACCCTGCGAGTGCAAGCACTATCCCCATGTCACAGATGAGAATCAATCCCAGAGCTTAAGTGACTTCAGCAGTGTGATCTACCCTGAGTCCAACACCCATGTGACACCTGAGCACAGCAAAGAATCCCTGGACACTGTTTTGAGAAGAGACCCAGGATCATGGACTCAAGTTTCTGGCCTGGCTTGAGGGTATGGTCAATGGGGGAGGGGGGTTGGCTGGACCTTACTTCCTCTGGTGAGGTCTTGGTGTGCAGGAAGGGCTGCTGGTGGGGAGCTCTGTGGGCCACATCCAGGGCTCCCTGGGCTCCTGGGGACATGGGAATGCTGGGAGTTCCCACCTGCTCCCTCCTTGGCCAGCAGGGTGCAGGGACCTGGTCTCCCAGGCACATGGTCATTCTCAGGACTAGTCCTGTCCAGAGGGCCCACAAACTGCCCTTGATGGCTGGGGAGAGGAACAGTGAAGGAACACTGGTCACTGATAAGAAGAAACAAGATAATGAGAAAGCCACCATGGTGGGCCAGACTGTGCATGGAGCAGGCAGGAAGGCACGAGAATGATGGGAAGAGAGGAGTGTGAGCTGGCCTCCTTTGCTTCCTTAGGATCCACCCAGAATCAGTGCCAAGTCCCACGTAAAACTCCCTGGGTGGCTGGGCCCATGGGGTCTCAGAGGCCAGACTTCTGGGAAGCCCAGGCTGCAGATAAGGTGCCTCCAGCTGGAGTTTAGCCTTTCATCACAGGTTAACCCCCAGTGCTGATCAGAGGAAGGACAGGTGCATTTTTGCCCCTGGTGACTGGATGTGGGGCTGTAGCTGTAGCTTCCTGGGGGTGAGCAACACAGCAGTCTTGTGCACTCAGCTGAACCACTCGCAGGCATGATGCCCTGTCCTCATGGTATCTGAGCCTCCCTGTCCTTTTGCTGGTCTGCATGACTTCACTGGACACCTGTCAGCAGCCACACAGTCTAGGACCTTGCACTCCAGCCACAACCTCCTCACCTACATAGCATGCAGTGGCATTCCTGTCCTAATGAGATTCAGCTCCCAGATCCTCATACCTCCCATACCTCTCAGACCCAAGACCACCTACCAATTGTAAGCTGCCTGTGAGCAGTTTACCTCAGCACACTGATCCCTTCCAGACCAGGGCCTCTGCACCACCCTGGTACACTGAGAGTCATAAGAGCATAAGCAAGGCCTGCAATAGACATGCCATCACCGGGGGATGTGCTGACCCTAGGAGGGTCCTGTGAGAGAGAAGCCCTTCCCTGGGGTTGCTCTGACAACTCATCAATGTGACCTCTCAAAGTACTCTGCAGCCACAAATCTACCACTCACCTGGGGAAAGAAAGCGTCAATGTTCTTGTACTCGAAGAGGATTCTGCATTCTCAGTGCTGCTTTACGAAGTAACCCATGAATCTCAGTGGGTTAACACAATTATACTATATTTCTCAATCATATCTCAGAGTAACATGATCATGAAATTGTGTGGGTGGAATTTTCTCTCTGCAGACTCAAAATCCTTCCAGTGTTTGTCCCTTGAGGATGGTCTGAGCATTGTGGTCCCAGATTTGCAGTATTATCCAGGTGGTAGGTGCATGAAAGAGTGAAGAAGGTCCCTGGGTGCTTTAGAGGTTGACCTGGAAGAGTCAAGCATTCCGGTTACTTATTCAGAATTCAGTCACAGGTCTTCAAGCTTCAGAGGGAGACAAGGAAAAGTAGGTTAGCTGTGTACCCAACAAGAGCATGAAAAGGGCTTAGGTGAAAAGCATGCAGCTTTGTTTCTGCCACAAATGCCCACCTCCCCCCCCCCTTTTTTTGTACCAGGGATTGAACACAGGGAAGCTTTAACACTGAGCCACATCACCAGCCCTTTTTATTTTTAATTTTGTGACAGGGTCTCAGTATGGTGCTCAGAGGCTAGCTAAGCTGCTGAGGCAGAATTTGCACTTGTGATCCTCCTGCCTCAGTCTCTTGAGTCACTGGGATTATAAGCATGCACCACCATGCAAAACACAGATTCTCTTTTTTTAATAGACAGAAACCTCCAGATTGTACTATTACCTTAACAAAATCCTTCTCTCCAACTCAAATGGAAATTTCTATCATTCAAATCACTCCTTTGAGTTTGATGACAAAGATGAGAGTTTTTCACAGTTGAGGCCAGATGTCATATGTACAAACTCTTTCAAACACCATCATTGCTAGTTTTCTTTTGTTAACACATGACAGATTTGCTGAAAATATCAGAAAGCTCTAAGATGGGTTAGCAAATTTTAATAAAGAGGAACTCAGTGAAAAATTTGGGGTGTAGACAATGGAAGAACCAATCCAAGAGTATAGGTTGATTAGAGATTCCTGGTTTAGGGCTAAAATATGTGTGTGTTGCTTAAAAATGTCACATGTTTACTTATACAGAGGTTAATTATGTTGTTCAAGATGACAAAGAATCGATTTTAATCAGTTGTTAAACCAGAGCATGGATTTATGTATGTATCTCTTCATCTTAAACTTGCCTCAACTAGGTGACTTCGTTTCCAGGGAATTTTTTTTTTATTGAGCAGCATATCTGAGTATATGTGGTAGAAAATATGTAGTCAGATATATGGAGTTTCACATAATTTGGATATTAAATTATAGAGACTGGGAATGCCCAGATGACCAATTGAAATATTTACTTATCATCTAAATAACCTAGCATCATTTAGAGGCAGAGGAGGTGACCTGTATTGTGAAGGATGGTGTGACAGCTCAGCTGTGACCTTGGCAGTCAATATCACAACTTTAGTTTTGCTTCAATCAGTTGCCACCTCCTAAGACTGTCAATATTGATATTCACCCTTAGAAAAATCAATATCTGAGTATTAGCCTCCAATTTCACATACCAACATCAGATCTAAGAGCCCCTGGTGACTGTGAGATGACTTCGACCTTTGAGGATTTTGCCTCACAGCTCAAAGGCCTGTGGATTTGCATTTCGCCCAGTGATTCTTGACTCCAAGACTTATATCACTGTCATCTCTTTGCAATGTATCTGTAAGCAAAACTTTTGGCAGACCAATTTTAGCAGCATGCAGACAAGAAATATCTGCTTTCTCAGAGCCCAGAATTAACATTCTCAAATTTTATAGAAGAAATTATCTGAAATCAGCTCTAAAATAATTTAAAAAATCAACCTTTGGATAAGAACATATATTTTGAATGGGGCATCCATTTATCTTTCTTTCCATCAAAGGATCAGGGTACCTCAGGAGACCTTTTCTGTCTCCATTTACAATTCAAGTGCTGAATCAATCAGATTACAAATACTCTTCAACTATTACCATTATCCAAATACACTTTGCACAGACAATCAGTATAGCTAGTCTATTGACCTACAGAAGTGAGGGATGAAGGATGGGGATGTAAGTCAGTGGTAGAGTGCTTGCCTAGCATGCACAAGGCCCCAAGTTCCATCCCTAGCACCTCACACACACACATACAAAGTAACAGAAGTGATTGATATTTTGATTAGTGTTTTGTCTACACAATTCCCAGAACAATCTTGCTGTTTAGTCAACTCTGCCAGGCACTGTATAGCTGACATGCCCAGGAGTGATAAATGGGAGTAATCTGGTAGATTTTGTCTAATGAACACAAGTGTTGATAAAGAGCTGCAATGTGGCCAGGTGTGGTGTTGCACAACTGTAACTCCAGCAACTCAGGATGCTGAGGCAGGAGGATTACAAGTTTGAGGCCTGCATGGATAACTTAGTGAGGCCCTAAGCAACTTAGTGAGATTCTGTCTCAAAATAAAAAAATAAAATTAAAAAGTGCTGGGGTTGTGGTTCAGTGGTTAAGCAACCCTGGATTCAATTTCCATGACTAAAAACTAAAAAAAAAAATAACTGAAGTTTCTGACACTGAGCAAGGTGCTAAGCCAACTTCACTGTAGCTCACCCTCTCAGGGAGAACTTGGAACCAGTGGGAAGAACAAAAGGGCCTATTCCAAAGCAACTGACAAGCCCCACAGCTCTCACTCCAGAGTTCCAAGACTGCTGTGCCCTCAGGCAAGGTTGGCAATTGTTTGAAGGGAGGCAAGAAGGAAAAAGACATTTCTCTACCATTAATGGTTGGTGTGAAATCCTATAAGAAGATCAGCCCTGTCTCAGCAGGAAGGTTCAAGTTTGCCAGCTCTACCAAGCAGGCCACCTGCAGCACACAGAAGTGCTGGAGTTGGCTGTGGGGTTTACTGGGTTGTAACTGACTTCCTGAGAGGGGGAGGCTCAGATCTGGGAGTCAGAATTTGCCTACTCTTTAAGCTCTCCTCATCTTCTACCTCCCCTCATTTACACATCAGTTAGGATTTCTGATTCAGAATTTTAAAAATAAAATAACTGTGTGTGCTTTTTAAGTTCTGGAAATTATAAAGTCCTCATCTTATAAACCTTGAATCATATAAAACCAAAGGAGAGAAAAATTACCTGTAGACACCAGGAAAATGTAAGTATTGTTTACATATTTGGGCCTTTTGCTTTCAGGCTTAAATATGTATTTAAGTTTAAAGGACAAAATAAATCCAAGTTCACATGCATGCTGTAGCCATGGTGGACAATAGATAAGTGCAGGTTGGCAGTTAAGTCCAAGGTATCAGGGCCTTGCCTGGGCCAGGGAATGAAGTGAAGGAAACTGTTACATTTCTAATTTACAGTTTGGCTACACCAGGCTGCTCGGTGATAAGCACAGCTTGATTGTTTGCCTTTGATGGATGCCAGGTGCGCTGTAGTCAGACAATCTTACTTTAGCAGCCTTAGCACTTTGAGTCCATGGATCCAGCCTGAGGCCCTCCCCTGGGCAAGAAGCAGGTCACAGAAAGGGCACCCACAACAAAAGGGTGGTCACAATAGTAGCTGCCCCAGAAAGGAGGACAAAGAATTACTTAGCCAAAGATGAAAAGGAATAAATTTTGGGAGGGCTCAGGAGACTTAGGCTACAAGGTGGCAAGTCAGGCCACCCAGCTTTTCTGTATGTGTTACAGATTTGCTCCAAGAAACCAAGCTTTTGTAGAGCTTTTAATTGGACAGCCTGTATTGCTTCTGAGAGAGAGTGCAGAGTGGTGGCTTGGGCAATCCTTAGCCAGCGAGTGTGAGGAGGGAGTGTGAGAGAGTGGGAGAGAGTGCGAGGCAGGGCAGAGCAGGGGCTTGGTTGAACTGCTGCTGAAAGAAAGTGCACAGCAATTTAACCATGTTGTAGCCATTAGAGGCCCCAGTTTTGAATAAATATTTGAAGTAGCTCTAAATTCCCATTTACAAAGAAAAATGAACCACATTTCGTACCACCAGAAGAGTTGATCCTTAGCAAATAGCCAATCAGGAGCTGACAAGCCAATACCTAACATTCCAGGAACATACCAAACTATATATGGTAGAGATCTGAGACAAAGGGTACCATGACTGATAGAAATATATCATATATGTTAGAGGATCAACCAATCATGTATTCTGATTTGTTTGAATTTCCTGCTTTGCCATGAAACCCTATAAAATTATGGCTGTACTAGGGCTCTGGGCTCTCCCTGGATCCACTGCATTGGTGATGGTGATGGAGGGAGCCGAGGCTCAGTCTGCATTAAGTTACCCTCATCTGGTTGCATCCAATTCAGTTCCTTGGTGGTCTTTGGGGGCTCAAGACTTGAGCATAAGTTTCCATTGATGAGCTCAGACGATTTGCTGAGTTTTGGCATTTTTTCCTATCTCTGAGTGCTGTCAGCTTGCAAGGCAGTACTCTCTTGTAGGAGAGTTTGGTGCTGGCTGCAAAATTAAAAGCAATAAGAAAGCACAAGTGATGAAATAGTGGGCTCCTCCATACAGCTGGAGCCCTTCTGAGAACTGGCACTCAGAGGTCTCCAGAAGCAAGAGCATGGTGTGAGCTAAGGCAGTGAGATATCAGGGAGGCTTCTGCTGGAAGGTGCTGGGGCTCTCCTCAAAGCCGGTAAAGCACCCTGTGTTTTCTGCAGTGTCCTCTGGGATGAACTGGATCATCCATCAGAGGGGATGACCCTGCCTTGGTCATGGCTTCATCCTTAGTTTTTGTTGCTTTATGGGCTAAAATGTGACATGTTGTATTCTTTTTGGAATGCTTCCCAATTCAACAGTCCTTTTTTTATTGGTTGATCATGGTCTTACATGTTGAAGGGATTCATTATTAAACATTGATATATGTTTATGTGATGACAATGTAACATGAACCCAGTTCTTACCAAGGACCACACCTGGGTATATATATACATGAGTGTCAACTAGCTTCTCAGGGGAGTTAAGTGTACCTTACAATATTAGTAATACCACTTTTCCTCCCAGGCCTCCCTCCCAATTCCACCCACTTGGCTCCTCCCTTTCATAACCAGACTTCCCCCAGATCCTGTGTTGCTTCAAATAAACTTCACTTTCACCCTTTCCTTGATTTTAACTCTAGTTTCAACAAATGAGAGAAATGGTATCTGTCACTCCAGAGAGCTATTTGCAGGGATATTCCAGCTCCTCAATGTGCTCCTTGAGCTCCACCTTCTCCCCCATGACCTCCAGGAAGCAGCTCTGAGGCCAAAGAGCAGGGTCAGAACTCTGTGGCAACCTTCCCTGCACCCCCATTTCATCAGGAAAGGCTCACTCACCTGCAACTTCTCCATGGGCACCTGTAGAGCCTGGGGACTCTCTCCAGGTGCACAGTCAGCCCTGCTCCCAGGGGCCATGGCCTGCTCAGTTGGCTCACTCTGAAGTGGGACTGCCAGGTGAGTCTGGCACCTTCAGCATGCCTGCTGCTCCCTCAGCTGCCTGCCAGCTATGCCTACACTTTCTGGGCACTGGCTAGAGCTGCATAACAAAATGCCACCTAGGAGTAATACAGGTGTGCATTTATTAGAGGTATGCTTAGGGCAAACCAGAGGGCAGGATAAAGAGAAGCCTTCCCCTGGGATTCAGTGATCCCTGTTTTTCCTGGGTGGGCCATCCTCTGGCTCCTGGTGTGGGCCTTGGGAAACATGAGTGGGGACACAATGGTGTCAGGGTGTGCAGGGGACAAGAGAGTGAGGCAGAAAAGGTGTGGGCAGGGGCAGGGCAAAGTGAAATACAGCTCACCATGGCCTCTTGACTGTCTAGGTCCTCTGGGACAATCAGACTGGGATGAGAAACCTCCTCATCCTCTTATTCATCCACTCTGTTTTCTACTGCACATAGTCAAAGGGGTCCTCAGAAAGCCCCATAAGAAGGCCCAGAGAGAAGGGCCCACCTCTGCCCCTCATGTGTGCCCCTGGGTCAGCCTCCCCAGATAATAACTCCTCAATCCCAGCAGACCTTATTCAGGACCACTGTTCTCACTCTGGACAGTTTCACTCACTTTTTCCAGGGAGAGCAAGGAGCCTCATTAGGGCCTACTGGTTCTGCTGACTGGTGGCTTCCAGATACACCTAAAGGACCAGGAAAGAGAGTGATAAGTCAGAGGTGACTAGGTCCTCCACTCAGGGGCCTACCACTAGCAGTCCCCTCACCTGAGTCTCCCGCTACTCCCAGTGGGTCACCTCCATTGCCATCCTTCCCTGCACCACCTTGTGCCATAGCTGGTCTATGAGCTGAGCCTGCAGCACAACCTGCTTGAGCAGTCTCCCCTTCTTAGAAGCCAGCTTCTGATAGGACACCACGAACTGTTGCAGGTGTGACAGATACTGGCCTTCCTGCTGCGGACCCTGAGCCTCCTGGCTCTTCAGCTCCACCTGTGGGAAGACCCTGTGTGTAAGGGCAGGTGGTACTCACTTCCAGATTCTGAACCTATAAATAATTGAGGGGTGGAGTGAAAGCGGCCCCATGCCTCCTGAACTTAGCCTCATGCCTTATAGCCTTCTTTTCTACCATGGGGACTTAAGGCCCCAGATGTGGAAAACAGAGGGAGCCAATCCACATCTGGTATGAGAAAACTCCTGGTGTTCAGTAACTGAAGAGCCTCCCATCAAGACTGTCTTTCCCTACAGTGAGGGGTTAATGGCCTCCAGAAGAAGGATCATGTCTGGAGCCAAGAGAAGCCCAGGGCTACTAGCCTCTGACAGAGATAGGGAGTAGGAGTCAGGGGTAACCTGTCCCCTTGGGTGCAGCTGATCTGTCCTGGGCCTGGCTCTGCCCCCTCCCTAGAGGCCAATGCCTGTGCCTTGGTCAATGTACATCATGTGGGGCAGGGGTTATCCTCTCTTTCAGCTGTCCCAGCTTCAGCTCTCCCCACTGGCCCTGACCCATGCATGTCATGTGGGGCAGGTGTTATTATTTCCTTCAGCTCTCCCAGCTTCTCCTCTCCCCAGAGGGCAATGCCTGTGCCCTGTCCCATGGATGCCATGTGGGGTAGGGGTTACTTTCTCCTTCAGCTCTCTGCCTCCACCTGCCAGGGGCCAGCCCCAGCTGAACTCAGGTCCCTGAAGGAGGAGTGGACTTGGGGCTGAGGAACGGCTTGAACCACAGGGGCAAGTTGCAAACAGACACAGTTCCCTGTTTGAGCAAAATGCCATCTGTTCTTTATTGTAGGGCATTTTTATACAGGTGCACAGACAAGACTTATCTGCTTCATTATATAATTCTCTTTTCAGTTTCCCAGTAAACTTAAAGTATCAACCATTAGTATAATTTATGTCTTTGACCTTCCCACCATATAGACCATATGTAACTAATTGGTATAAATTTGCTTTTTTCTCCTTTAGAGACTTGTTCAAGCCATTGCCTCATTTGATAAGCGTTTGAAGTTTTCTGTGCTACGTTAATCTAGAAGCCCTATCTTAGCATAAGTGAAAAGTTTCTTATTAGCTCGGGACCAAATATAACTATTTGGTTCAAACGGTTTCAGAGCACCAGACAAAAAACTATCCACTTTACCATAAAGTCATGGTCAAATCCTCATAGACTGTTTCATATACTGCACAGAGAAGCCTTATTTTCCAAAAAAAAAATATAATTCTTAGTTCTTTAAACCTGCTTTGATCAAACACTTCCCCAAACTTTGTCTCTATATTTTTATTCAGAGGTTACTTAATTAGCTATACTATGTTATAGGCTATTATACCCATATACCCTAATATCTGCAGACCTAAAATTATTTTGTCATTGTGACCTTACTAGATATATTATAGTTAATCTAGGTCCTATAATTGTTAATTCTATAAAATATTTGTGGCTCCTAATCTATGGGCTAAGTTGTTAAAACCTAAATTCTGCAAAGACAAGAAAGGCAAACATGTCTTAATTATTGCTAAGGAGTTAAAATTCAACCTCTGCAAGAACAAGAAAGGTAAACATGTCTTTCTGTAGATGTTGCACATATTACAATTTCCTTTTTCCTTAGTTCTAATTATTTTGCTTTCTCTATCCAATTTTATTTTAAAGTCAGTATATCTTTATTTTCCATGATTTCTATATGTGTTATTACCAGTACTCTTCTCAATGATCCACAACAGTTGTCTGAGTAATGCAATTCTTATAACAATCAGAAAGTTTCCAGTTTAAGTAAATTCATAATACATATAATCACTAGAACATAGTCAATTCCTAGAAGGGATGGTTTTGACAATCTCCTGGAATGCTGGCTTTGCCAGACCCTTCCCCAAGTCTGGACTTTGTCAGACAGAAGCTTGGTGGACATTGCCTCCTCCTCCCACCCCCACAAAACCAGAGCACTCCTCAATAACAAACAGATTCCCACTGTGCATATGCCCAGGAAGGCCAAGCAACCACCTGACAAGCCTCACCTGCTCTGATATTTGCCACATCCTCTACTGCCATTTGGCAATCTCTCTTCTCAGTCTCTCCACATACTGATCTCCCTTCACTCAAGATACTTCAGGGACTCCATCAACTGCTAGAGTGGGCACAGAAGTTAGGAGGGGCTGTCACCAGTCCTTACCTGCTCCTGGACACCTGGAGGCTTCTTCCCCCCACACCCCTCCCTCTTCAAAACCTCACCTATCCCACAAGTGTCTCCAGATTTCCCTGTTCCTCTATGGCCTCCTGTGCCTGATGGCTACTATCAGAGGGGGCCCAGCTCTTCCCTGTGATTCCTCCACAAGGGGGTGAGCTAGGACCAGTGTACAACTCAAAGGTGTTACCACATCATACAAGAACTAGCTCAGCCCTCAGGAGAGGGAACACACTCCTGAGTAAACATATAAATGAAATAGACAGCATGATTTATTTTCAATCATGATTATTTTTCAAGGATGTGGACCAAACTCAGGGCCTTGTGTGTGCTAGGCAAGAACTCTGCCACTAAGCTAAATCCCCAAACCTTCAACCATGATGTTTTAAACATAAAAATTTAAAAGCTTTATCACAGGCTCAATGGCAAGTCACTTTCCTAGCACGTAAGAAGCACTAGCTTGGATTTTTAGCACTGCGTTAAAATAAAATTAAGGTACTCTACTCATCTACAACTTAAAAAGTTTAAAACAGCTTTATCACTGAGATTCTGATTCCAGGAGTCTGGGCAGGGCTCACATTTGTGGACTTTCAGCTATCTCTGGAGTATTCTGCAGCAAGACCAGAACAAGGACCCAAATTTTCCAGCGCTTGGCTGGAGGCCACCCTGACCATCCCAGAGAGCTGGGGCTCGGGCAGCCCAGCTACAACCTCACTTGTTGCAGTCAAAGCTCACACATATCTAGCTTCTTTTGTACCTCCTCCACTCCCAGCTGCATAGCTGCTTTCTTGGCCAGTAGGACATGGAGCCTCTCTTTTACATTTCTGAGTTCTGCTACTTCATGTCCTCATTGTTTAGGCTGTGGCCAGAGACAGTAAAGGAAGGAATGAACCAAGAACAGAGTCACTTTGACAACCAACCCACCACCCTTGCCACGCAATCACACAAATGTGGCATTAGAAGGGACTCCAGGAATCCAGTCACAAGTGAAAGGCCATAGAGAGGTTGAGTTGCCTGAGACTGTTGTGCTCAGTTTATGAATCCCCCATAGACCACCAGGGAGCTGTCTCTGATGCAAAAGCAAGAGGGCCCTTATTGCAAGTTCAAGCTTGGGCTCACAGCATTCTCTGATGCAGCAGGTGCTAGCTGAGAGCCCTGAGTCTCGATTTAGCAAGATTTTTATGAGCCCCACAGTAGAGCGGGAAATTTGAACAAAGCAAAGTACACAATTGGATGATCTTTCAACATACATGGTTTGGCATGTTTTCATTGGCTTAGGGTACCCAGGTCTTAATTTATTGACACATATGGTTTGGAATGTTAGGCATTGGTTTGTCAGCTCCCAATCAGTTATTTGCCAAAGGCCAGTCCTAATCTTGAGGTAAACTCTTTGTCCTAGTGGCCTTCCTGGAATCAGATATCTGAGCTCCAGGAAATAGAATCCTAGGCCTGAAATCTTCCTTGCCCAAAAATGCAGCCTGTCATGGCCACGGTTTGGCTCCCTATACAAGACCAGCCCATGAATGAGGGGCACAGCTTAGAGTAGAGCTTAGTTTTGGACACATCCAGATATGTACAAGCTCCCTCTACCCCCACCGTCTGCATTGGCTGAAGTCCTGGACCACCCATTTCCCTTCTCCCTTCCTACCTGTTCTTGTGCAACTCCAGCCTGAGGGCTTCTCACTATTTAGTTAGATTCTTATTGTGCTGCAAATGCAAAAATTCAGTCTGGATTAGGTGGGCCAAAGAGGCAGCCAGCACAATGAGGACAGTAGCTCTTCCAGAGTAACACTTCTTCACCCTCAATCACACTTGACAGTTTTCCAAGGCATTTCTGAGCCCAGGGTCTAATTTATGTTTTTGTACGTTTTCTTTGATTTGTGTGAAATGGGTCTTAATATGTTGCCAGGCCAGTCTCAACTCCTGGGCTTGTATTACTCAGGCTTCGCAGGAGCTGAGACCACTGGTATGAGGGACCCTGAGAGAAAGTAATTTTTCTGAGGTCACTCAAAAGGCTAATAGTAAAGATTGACTCAAAATTCAAATACTCTTCAAATTGCGGAGTCTTGGGTTCCCCTCACCACAGCCTGGGGTGCTTCTGTTGGTACATCCTAAAAGCAGAGTCTGATAGCAAGTGGTTTTTCTAATGGCCTGGCTTCCCTTTTTTCACTGAGGCCAAGGGAAATCAGATAGCAACTACCATTTATTGAATGTATACACCAAACCTGTCTTTGTGTTAGAAAGCTAGCAGAAAAACAACAGTCTTATTTAAACATCATAAATGTATGTATAAACAATACATATGCGTACTGTTTTCAATGCTGAGGATTGAAACCAGGGCCTCTTGCACATAGGCAAGCACTCCATCATGGAGATACAACCCCAGCTCTAAAATCCAGACATTTTAAAAAGAAATTTATCTGCTGAACAATCAAACATGTTTCTAATGAAAAAAATATGTATATATAAATTCTGAATATTACATTTACCCCCAAAACTCCCCAATCATCCACTGTTGCTCCCCACAGGGTTCCAGAGTGGGGAGCGGGTGGAACGACCCAGACCTGGGCTGTTCCCCGGGAGCTGACAGGACAAGGCTGGGAACCGGGGGAAAGGTGTCGCTCCCCACAGCGTTCTGGAGTGAGGAGTGGGCAGAATGACCCGAACCTGGGGCATTCCCCAAGGGCAAGTGGGGAAAGGGCTGGGAAAGACGTCGCTCCCCACAGCATTTCGGAGCAGGGAGTGGGTGGAACGACCCGGACCTGGGCCGTTCCCTGAGGGGCCTAGTCAGGAAGGGTCGGGGAGCTGGGAACAAGGGGGTGAACGCCAGCAGCTGGAACACAGGACCTGCATCTTATACCGCTGCCAATCTCTCTGACGTCTCTGCTGATCTCTCTGGTTCTATGCTTCTTCTCTGCTTTTCTCCTTCAGGACAGGGTGGCTTTCCTCCTGGCTGCCTTCTTCTCTGGTTCTATGCTTTCTTCCTTCAGGACAGGGCTGCTTGCTTGCCTGCTTGCTCTATCTGACTAGTCACCACTCTATCCATTACAACAACTAATAGGGGTACAGTGCAAACACATTTATCCAATTGTAACAAATGAGTGGCCAAATAGCTTAGACATGCGGTCAGGCAGTTTGCTAATTACAAGCCAGCTGGACCCCTTAGAGTTGTTTACCACCAATTCTTTTACAAGCCAGCTAAGCCTCATGTTCCCAACATCTCCTCCTTTTTTATTTTTTTCTGAGAGGAGGATAACAAACAGGTGACTGTGTCTGCCTTAGGTTTTTCCATTCATACCTCCCCTTTCTTACCCGTCATTGGAATAAGACGCAGCGTAAGGTACCCTTCCTGTCTTAGGTTGATAAGGGGGTTGAAAGGATTCACCCGTCACTGACTATCAGCCCCTTGAGCCTGAGCCATCCATATCATTGCTGACTTATGATCATCAACTCTGAGGGCAGCACAAGCTTGCTCGATCCCTTCCATGCCTTTTTACCGCAAGACCAATCACAAAGCACATAATAATAATGACACTGGCCACTCTTCCCTAGGACTTACACATAGACCCAATGTCCACCAAAATGTCCATTTGTTCTTACAGTAGATAAACTTCATGGTCAATAGTCCAGAGTACAGGTATTGATCTATAGCTCCTTGTTTTGTGAAAACCTTTGCAGCTGGGCGGAGCCAGAATTTCTTCAATATCTTCCTGGTGGATAATGTCCTGCTGGTGGGGAGGTGAGAGATTTCCTCACACAGGGCACCACTATTTCGCTCCCCGCAGCGTTCCAGAGCGGGGAGTGGGTGGAACGACCTGGACCTGGGCTGTTCCCCGGGAGCCGACAGGACAGGGCTGGGGACCAGGGCAAGGAGTCGGTCCCCGCAGCATTCCAGAGCGAGGAGCAGGCAAAACGACCTGAACCTGGGCTGTTCCCAGAGGGCCGAGTTAGGAAGGGTCGGGGAGCAAGGAATGAGGGGGCGAATGCCAGCGGCTGGAACACAGGACCTGCACCTTCTACCGCTGCTGATCTCTCCGATGTCTCTGCTGATCTCTCTGGTTCTATGCTTCCTCTCTGCTTTCCTCCTTCAGGACAGGGCTGCTTTCCTCCTGGCTGCCTTCTTCTCTGGTTCTATGCTTTCTTCCTTCAGGACAGGGTGGCTTGCTCTACCTGACTAGTCACTACTCTATCCATTACAACAACCAATAGCGGTACAGTGAAAAAACATTCATCCAATTATAACAAATGAGTGGCCAAATAGCTTAGTCATGCGGTCAGGCAATTTGCTAATTACAAGCCAGCTGGACCCTTAGAGTTGTTTACCACCAATTCTTTTACAAGCCAGTTGGGCCTCATGTTCCCAACAATCCACCCTTTTCCCTCCCCCTTCCTCCTTCCCAATACATCTCTGCAAATGCCTTAATGTGTATGTCATTACACCTTTTCCAGATTTGAAACATGAGAATTGACCACCTTTCTCAATGACCAGGGTCTAGCTCCAGCCTCCACAGAGAAGTGGAGACATTTGATCCTTGGTTCTCTGTGTTATGCTGATTTTACACAGCATAATTTCTTCCATAACCATCCGTTTACCTACAAAGACTGCAATATCATTGTTTCTAATTGCTGAGTAAAACTCCATGGTATATATGTACCACAGTTTTTGGATCCATTCATCCAGGGAGGAACATCTGGGTTGTTTCCATAATTTAGCTATTGTAAATTGAGCTGCTGAGAACATGGATTTCACTGAGTCACTGTAATGTGCTGATTCTAAATCCCCTGGAAAAATACCCAGGAGAGGAATAGAATGATCATATGGTGGACTCATCCCTAGATTTTGAGGATTATCCACACTGCTTTCCAGAGGGGCTGTATGAGTCTGCAGCTCCACCAACAGTGTGCTACTGTGCCTATCTCTCCACAATCCCTCCAGCATCTATTATTGTTTATTTTCTTCATTTTTGCCAATCTAACTGGCATGAGGTGATATCTTAATGTAGTTTTCATTTGTATTTGTCTGATTACTAGTGATTTAAAGCACTTTCTTGTGTATTCATTGGCTTGATCAATGTCCTCTGTTGAGAAGTTTCTATTTAGTTATTTGGCCCATTTATTGATTGGGTTGTTTGTGTTTTTGAAGTTGATATTTTTGAAGATTTTGTACATTCTAGATATGAGACACCTGTCAGAAGAATCACAGTCCATGATTCTCTCCAATTATATAGGAAACCTTTGACTAATTTGGTTATTTCCTTGACAGTGCCAAAGATTTTTAGCTTTATGACACCCCAATCACTGATTTTTTACTTTACTTCTTTCAAAGACATGTTGAGAAAGACTTTGCTACTCCCAAATCTGAAGTGTTAGACCTAATTTGTCTTCCATCAGTTGCAAGGTAGCTGGTTTAATTCCTAGCTCCTTGATCCATTTTGGTTTGATTTTCATGCAAGGTGAAAGATAAGGGTCTAATTTCAACTTTTTGCAAGTGGACGTCCAGTTTTTCCAGCACCAATATCTGAAGAATCTGTCTCTCCTCTGTGTAATATTCTGTCCCCCTTTGTAAAAAATCAGATGCTTAAAGATTAGTGGATTTATTTTAGGGTCTTCTATTCTATTCCATTGGTCTTCCTTCCTATCTTGATACCAGGACCATGCTGTCTTTATTACTATAGCTCTATAGTATAGCTTTAGGTCTGGTATGGTGAAATAACCTGTTTCTTCTTTCTTGTTTAGTAATATTTTAGCTATAATGGAAACTCAGAATTATTAACCAGTACCTAGCATTTCTTCATCTTAACCACTACTCTTTTTTGTCCTTTAAGTTCCCAATTCATGGGAGCATGGCCAGCCAAAACTCACATCCTCAGGTGACTGATGACCACAAGCAGTGGTTTTCTCAGGATTTCTGTCATTTTTAATCATCTTTTTTCTTCTTTGCTTCTGCAAGTAACACCAGAACTGGTCTCCTGTTGATATGCTCTTTACTATGGAAAGCAGTGATATTCATGAGAATGACAAGTCACTATATTCTTATCCTCCTCTACAATTTTTATAAAATAGCCTTAAGTGCACCATCTGATATAATGTCAGCAACAATCCCAAAAGATGTTTTAATGATTTCTTAATGACTGAAGAGATGGACTGTTATAAAGACTTTTCAAAAAAAGGCAATAACAGAGACTGGAGTGGTGGCTCTGCAGTTACAGCACCTGCCTGGCATGCATGATGATGCACGTTTGAACTCCAGCACCAGATACATAACAAAGTCTTGGAGCAATGAAAGCCACATGAAAAACTAAGTAAAATTGATTCTCTCTCACGCTCTCTTCTCTCATTGTCCTGCTCTCTCTTTTTTTTTTTTTTAGTTTTTTTGTCCTGTCCTGCTCTCTTCAAAGAACAAAAAGCAATAATAGAGTTTAAGTTCTATCTTTTCAATTCCAGGTCTTTATTTTGCCATAAATCAGCATTTCCAGGGGCAAAACAGAGGTAATTGTGGAAAAGCTAATATTAAGTAGGCAGGCATTGTGGCCTGGGCAGTTTAGGAACCACACAGTGGAGTCCTGCCTATACAACCTCTGTTAGAGCTGCACTCCAATCCTTCCCAATGATTTACACTTCCACATATCCTAACATCAAAAGGTAGTGAAGGCACCACCCCAGGGAATCTGGGAACAGAACAAAACCCAAACATCATTTCAAAGAGAAGTCTATCACAATCTTATGTCATCCCTAAGTCCATGCTTAATCTCACTCAAGAAAATCAAACAAAACTGATGCTTCAAAATGATGCCTTGTATTTATTATCTCAGCACAATCTACACCCCAAGTTGGGAAATGACAACTATGAAGCTCCATTGCCAGCATCTGCTCCACATTAGACATGCACACCTCACTCCAGCAAGCACTGACTGATAAGCACCTAGTCCCAGAATCAAAGGGAATTCTGTGATCCTGTGAGGTACAGAAGTCAAAAGAAAAAAATTAACTCTTTTTAGAAGGCAGAAACTTGGGAGAAAACCAAAAGAAACCCAAACCTTTTCTCCCAGGTCATCCAGAGATACTGTCAATGTACCTAATTCACTGGAGTGCTTCCAGGCATTCTGAATTACCCATGTATACACTGGAAGGAAGGCAGCTTAAAAGCTCTCTGCATTTGGTCCCATGGTCCCAAGAGTCCCTCCCAGATGGAAATCTGTTCCCAGACCAGAGCAGCCCAACAGGGCAAAGAAACTCAGGGGACGGGTGTGAAGACCAAAGCCTGGCTCCTGATAGTCATGAGAGCTCCTGTTGGTCATGAGAGCTCTGAGGGGCAGAGTGACTTAACTACGTGGCACTCCTGCAGCTCCACAGTGGGGGAGGCAAGCACAGTGCCAGGAGAAGGTAGTCATGGGGACTCCAGGGAATTGAGGTTAGATAACTACAATGCACTCTTGCTGCTCCATGATGGGGATGGTGAGCGCAGGACCTGGACATGGTAGTCATGTGTGCACAGTGACTTAACTACATGGCACTACTGCCACTCCACTGTAGGGGCAGTGAGCACATGGGTGGGACGTGTTACTCATGCGAGCTCCAAGGGGCACAGTGCCTTAACTACATGGCACTCCTGCCACTCCATGTGGGGTAGGTGAGCACAGAGCCTGCACTAGAATGGAGACTTCAAGGGGCATGGTAACTTTAATACATTGCACTCCTGCACCTCCATGGTCGGGGAGGAGAGCCCAGGGCCAGGACACAGTAGTCATAGGGGCTCCGAGGGCACAGTGATTTAACTACACAGCACTGAAGTGGCGGCTCCATGGCAGGGGCAGAAAGTTCAGGGCAGGGACACAGTAGTCATGGGGGCTCTGAGGTCATGGTGATTTAACTACATGGCACTTGAGTGGCTGCTCCACAGTAGGGGCAGCTAGCACAGGGCAGGGACGTGAGTCCTTAAAGTTCAGCACCCAGGGAGGTCCAGTCTAGGGAAGGAGGAAGGCAGGGCTGCGACTGGAGTGGATGAAGTTGCCGAGGGCGGACTGGTGAGGCCCCAGAGTGGGCTGCTAAGGGGTGAGGCCAGCTGAGGAGACTTTGGTGGGGAAACCAAGGGGCACCTCAGCAGTGGCACAGATTTTGGCTACTCACAGGTCATTGGAGGGGCTCAGGCTGGGTCAAGGGGCCACAACCCAGCGCCTTTAACCTTTCTCTTGGATGTGTCCAATTTGCATCCTCTGGTTTCTTCTGAAATACCAGGGTTGGTCTGGGGAAACTGGTGGGGACACACCACCACCCTCCCAGTATCCATCGGGAAACCAGACACAGATTCTGTCAACCTCAGTGCCTTAGCGCAACTGAGTCCCAGAACCCCCTATCCAGAGCACTTGTAGGCGGCAATGGTGTGGGCATGGCCTCAATTCTACCAACTCATTGGAGGACAAAAAAGATAACAGAAGAGAGGTGTGGTCAGGTGGGGTGGGGTCATAGTGACCCCTCCCACTCCAGAAAGGGGCGGGGCCTGCACCCCTAGAGTGAGTGCAGCTTGCCGAGCAAGGGTTCCAACTTCTTTTTTTAATTTTTTTTTTAATTTTTTTAAATTTTTTATTTTTGAACAACCTTACAAGATTTTAACAAAATAATATAAAATGTGTATAAATTGTGTATATATTCTGGATATTGCAATTATCCCCAGGAGTGCCCCCCCATTACCCTCCCTTATCTCTCCCTTCCCCTTCCCATTATAACTCTAAAAAAGTATTAGATTGTAAAGCGTTACATCTTATCTGGATTTAACTCATGCTACTAGACCAACTTTCTCATTGTCCAGGGTCTAGTCCCCACCTCCAAAGATGAGTGGAGACAATCGACCCTTAGATCTCTGGGTTAAGCTGATTTTACTCATCATGATCTCTTCCATAACCATCCATTTACCCTAGAAGGCTTGCAGAGCTCCGTGGTCTTCCCCAGCACCTGGAGAGCTGCTCTCCATCCCCACCCTGGACTCTGCTGCAGAGCCTCTGGACTCAGGGAACTCGGACCCAGGGATCAGTGGGGGGGAACAGGCATCACTTCCTATTTTAGAAATCATCTCCAGCACCAGATGCTGCCCTCCAGCCCCTACTTCCACACCCCTGCTCCCTTGAGGGTCCCAGCCCTATCCTGGGAACACTTCTGCTCTTCCCAATCATCCCTGCTTCCCAGCTGCTGCTCTCCTGCCTCTCAGAATGAATCACCATCCTACCAGCCATCCCGCCAAGCCTGGACCCTCGGCTTTCTTGTCAGGATGAGCCAGGACTAATCAGGATGAACCCAAGTTGCTGTGGTGCCTTCAGATCCCCTGCACATCCGAGCCCAATCCTCCTGTCCAGATCACTGCTGCCCACTGGCTCAGCCCTCTCTCTTCACATCTTTCCCTGGCAGACCTGTGGTGCTGGGAAAGTGCAGGTCCTCCTCTCTTCTTCCTTCTGCAACCCAGTCTGCAAAGGGCTTTGCTGGCCTGAACTTATGCTATCTTAGGTGCATTTCCCCTGGCACTTACTCCAGTCCCTTTGCTGAGGTATTCCTTTCACCCAGCCCTGCCTTTAATATGGCACACAGCTCTCCACCTTCACGCCGTCCACTCCTGTAGTTCCTAGTCTTTCCAAAAACTCTGCTTCCTCTTCTGATGCTCCATGATGGATTTCCACCACACCTCTCAATTAGATCATGAAAGATTTGATATTTGTTCATTGATGAAGCATCTTTTCTGAGCCAAGCACCTGGGAAACAGGTGGCAACCAGCTCCTTCCCTACTGAAGCCACAGCCTGAGGAGCAAATCGATGCTAGGAGTCTGGTTTAGAGAAGGAGATCCCAGACTTTAGCTGAGCAAGGATGTCTCCCTAGAAGTGGTAAGAGTGGAGGCAAGGCCAAATGGATAAGTTGCAGTGAGCCCCATGACAGGGTGAGAAACCACCTTTGTGAAAAGCATCAGGTTGGGTGGTATTTTCTGCCATGGAAGCTAAGTGTCCTCTACCTTTGATCTCCCTGTGCCATTGGACTCCATATCATGCCTTGCTTGTTCATGCTAATTAATTCCATTCCTTTTTAAAGAAGATTTCATGGGGCTGGAGATTGTTGCTCAGTGGTAGAGCATTTGCCTAGCATGCATGAGTCTCTGGATTTCATCCCCAGAACCACAGAATAAATAAAGGCTTCAATTTTTAAAATTATTTTTTACATGCTGTTTTGCCTAGGCTGGCTACAACTCCTAAATTCAAGTGATCCTCCTGCTTCAAGCTCCCAAGCACTGCATTATCATGCATTGATAAAAGGAGGCTTTTTGAGCACTTACTTCATCCCAGTCAGCTTACTCTAATGTATCCCCAAAGACCTTCTAGTAACTTTTGAGGCAGACACTTTTATCATGCTCATTTTAGAACTTAGGTCTCTGAGTGCCAATGGTTGTCTCACAGTCAAAAAGTAACAAAGCTGGGGAGTTAGAACTGCAGCAGTCTCCTAGAGCCTCACTCCTCAGGTCCTCCTTAGGAGGGCCTCAGCTTCATCTCCTGTCTCTGTTTCTTTGCCTCCTCCTGCTACTTATGTAACACGGGAATTTCTAAATAGGATTTTTTTCTTTTCAGTCCCAAGGATTGGAGCCAAGGGTGCTCTGACACTGAGTTATGTCTCTGTCCTTTTTTTTTTTATATTGAGATAGGTCTCACTAACAGGCTAGCATGGAACTTGCCTTGTCACTTGGAGTACAGGCATGCACCACTGTGCCCAACTCTGCATGGTTTCACCCTTCTCTGTCACTTGTTCTGTTTCTACACACTCCCTCAAAAGTCTCTGTCCTGTGCCTCCAACTTATCCCAGTGCCCATGACTTTCAGTCTCTCTAGCCCAACTTTCTGTGGACACATGGAGCTCCCTGCAGAGTGTCTTTGCCTTCCCACTTTCCCAGTCTGAAAGTACAGTGCTGTTAGACATTCTCTGAGCACTCTTTTCAGACTTACAATTAGCTGATTAGTTATTTATCCTCTTGTTCATTTGACAAATATTTATTGAGTGTCTACTATATGCCAAATACTGCTGTAGACACAGTGCTGTCAGGGAACAAAACACAAAGTCCCTTTCCCCAGTGGAGTTCACCATAATAATAATGACATGAAAATAACTAAAATGCACATCCAGTGGTGAGAAATCCAGTAATACATCAGGACAGGGTGATGTGGGTGACTGAAGCATTATCATTAGGCAGGTGGTCAGGGAAGGCCCTAGAAGTGAGGTGACCTGGGAGTAGAGCTTTAAATGGAGCTAGACCCTGGCCATTGAGAAAGGAGGTCTATTATCATGTGTTAAATCCAGATAAGGTGTAATGTTATACAGCCTAATACATTTTTAGAGATATTGTGGGCAAGGGAAGGGAGGGATACGGGTGGGAAATTGGGGCGGGCACTCCTTGGAGTAATTCTAATATCCAGAAACTACACATTTTGTATTATTTTGTTAAAAATTTATATGATTGTTTAAAAATAAAAATTAAAATTAAAAAAATGGAGCTGTCTGGAGAAAGGACCTAACTTCTGGGTGTTCTCTTTTTGAGCCTAGGCCATATGTTCCCTGAAGGCAGGGGTGGGGCAGCATGTCCACTAACACTGAGTGACTGTCACAAGACACTGACCTAGGGAAAGGAACCACGTCTTCCTCTGCCTCTTGTATCACATTTTGAAAATCCATCCAACACACTTCCTGAAGATTAGCTATGTGATAAGTGCTGGCTTTTGTGGCTTTTAGAGACAAAAAGGTTAAAGATGAACTGTAGCCCCAGTGAAGTGTTATGTTACCCAGTGATGCTGCAGACTTGGAGGAGAACCTAAGGAGGAGTCTTGGAACTCATTCTCTGGGGTCACACTGGAGGCCAGGGTGGGCCTTTTAGTTAGGATTAGGTTTGGCTAGAAGTCAAAGAAAATCCCAAATGACAGTGACTTTAATGGTCACTGGAGACCCAAACCTCCAACTTGTCCTTCTGTATCCTTAACATGTGGCTTCTGCGTCCTTATGCAAGATTGCTCTTCAGCTTTGGTTTTGCATCCATATTACAGGTAGCAGTAAACAGAAGGCATGCCGTCTTCACAGAAGGACCTGTCCCATATTTCACATAGACCACTTCTGATGAAGTTCTGAATTCCCAGGGAGCCCAGGAAATGTTTCATTTACCAAGCAAAAGTGGAGGTGGCTACTGGGGGACATCCCAGAGGCCCATTATTATGCATGACTTTCATGCCAGTCAGAGGCCATCACTGGCCAGGCTGAGGGAACCAGTGAGGAATCTTTTCATGTGGATTTCAGAAACTGAAAGAGAAGAGAGACATTTTTGACAAGGAGATATCCCAATTAATATCTGAATGAGTCTTTTGGGCTCCCCAGCATGATTAACATATCTTTTCTGGGAACATAGCCCATTGTTAGAGTGTTTGCCTAGCATGCATGAGGCCCTGGATTTGAGCACAGCACCACAAACAAAAGCTTTTAACTAGTTCTTTATAGTAGATTCCAAGTCACACTGGCTTGGCATGAAAAAGGACCATTGGATTCAGGGATCTCAACAGCCTCTCTGATAAAGCATTGCTCAGGCTGAGAAAAACCTGGAACTAAGAACTGAAGAGCTGTCTAGGGTCAGGTTCCATTCTGTCTCTAAAGGAGGGTTTTCAGTTCATCAAGTAGAGCCTGTCACTCTTCTAGTCTCTCTCTTGAGCTACACTTCAGCTCCCTCCTGCACCTAGATTCTGTTCTGTTCCTCAAGGAAGGTTTTCAGCACACTGGGGTAGAGGCTGCCACTCTTCTGGTCTCTCTCTCTCAATTGACATTCTGGCCTCAGCTCTCTTTGGCACCCAGATATTCTTCTGGCCCTGATGGATGTTTTTCAGTGCACTGGGGTAGAAGCCTCTACTCTTCTGGTCTCTCCTTGAGCTACATTCTGGCCTCAGATCCCTCCTGCACCCAGTTTCCATTCTGGCCCTGGAGGAGCATTCTCTGTGTATTGGGGAGGCTGGTTCTTCCACAGTTCCTCAAGTTCCCCATGCCTCTTCTTCCATGCAGCTACAGGGAGGAGACTGAGCAATGCTGGAATGTCATTTCACACTTGAGGGAATCTGCTTGGTGGCCTGGAACTTGTGTCCCATCTGTGAATCCCTCAGCTATGGCCAGGGTCATATAGGGTATGGGACATGCTTGCCAGGAGTGAGGGACAGAGCAGACCCCCTACCATGCTATAAGCTTCAAGAGGAAAGAGTCTATCCTACAACCACTGTGTTCCCAGTATCTATCACCTAATAGGCCTGTAGTAAGCATTTGCTAAACATGTGCTTCATTGCTCTCCTAGCCTGACATATGTATCAGTGCTCCTAAAGGTGCTCTCTCCCTTTCTCACCTACAGACTACAGGGCGGATAAACTGGAGGACCACAGTGTTGGTTTTGCTCCTGGTCTCCAAACTTGCCAATCCTCCTGTCAATTTCAGCTGCCCTGCCCCTCACTATCCTCTGCTCTCCCTGACCACCCAGCCAAGCAGATACTCAACTCTATTACTTGCATCCCAGGGATTCTCTCTCAATCACAGAACCTGCTTTGAAGCACTTTTCACTAGGGATCACCCACATGCGGGATCTGGACCCTACAGTGTCATTGAGATATCATCTTGCCTCAGCATCTGACTGGCCAAGGAGGCAGCAAGTGTTAGGGTGATCCTTTTTGGCTTAAAGCGTATTCTGTTCCTCCTTGAACTCATTATTGCTATCCAGAGGGCTTTCACCAAGACAGACACAACTTGAGATAAGGGAATGTGTAGAAGGCCTCCAGTTCCATCTGCTGCTCCAGACTGGTGCTCAGCAGCCAGTGGAATGGCATTCAGAGCTGTATAGACACTGACTCAGAGTATGTCATAACATAGCTTGTTCCCAGCCTTGGCTACATGCTAAAACATAACATTTAGCATGGTGTAGTCCCAGTGAGGGAGCTTAACTATCACCACTTTTTAACCTGTCTCAGTAAGCACCTGTGTTAGCAAATGTATGTGTCCAAGCCAGCCTTGTTAGTAGAGGGAAAGTCAAGCTGATATGCAAATGTGTATATTTGGTACAATAGGTGCTCTTTGTTCCATTAAAAAAAGAATTGTCAGTCAATTTCCTTCTTAATGATACTTATTCTGTCTACACTGACTGCCTGAGTTCCCCCCTTGCCTCATTCCCACCCCCCTCCTTTTGCTGTAAGGGTGATTGGGTGATGACAATCCTAGCTTCTTCAGACTGAAAGGGGGTGATGTGGGGTGAGAAGTTTGGGTCTCCCTTTTAAGAATGTTTAGGTCAAGAGTCCATGATAATGGCTATGCTCATGGAGTGCTCATGGGTGATTCTATCTTTATCATCATCTGGAGTTTATCAGGTTTTGTCATGGAATGAATCAGCTGAACTAAGATACAGAAAATTAATGTTAGGATGAAAATTAAATTTGATCTGGGTTGAAATCACCATTTGGCTCATGAAAGGCAAATAAGTATTGTGATTGAGAGTCAAGGTGTATACAGAAAAGGCATCTAATATGGTAAACCAAGCCACAGTTACTGAGATATCAGATGACAAAGCATAAAGGTACTTAGCATCAGGACAGTCCAGAGGTCCATGGCAGTAGATAATGAGTGATGCAGTGTACATAGATCAGGGATCATGCTAAGACAAAAATAAGACAGCAAAGCATTATTTTTGCAAATGATCAGCACAAAATCAATCAGCATTATTGGCTGATTTCTGAAGATGGTAGCTCGCTAAAGCTTTAGGTGACATCCACACCTTGATTTCTGTGTGGAGGCCAATTAAGGTTTTAGAAACGTTAGTGGAGTTATAAGAAACACCTACATAGCACTTATTTTTTTTATAAAGTCACACATGTCCCTTTGAGTTGTAAATAAGATATAGGGGAAACTTTTGAGACTAGATAATAATACCAGCAAATACAGAAACACAAATCAACCCCACCTATGTTGGTGATTAGGACGATTTGTAGATCTCAAATTGATGCAGAGGAAAACCATGACTTCTGGAAGTCTTTTGTGACAGCTATCATGTGCTTCCATTTAAGAACTTTTTCTTTATATCCTCCAGCTTTACTTATTTTTGGAGGGGCTGGTACAAGTGTACATATTAAGTTATGTAAAGCAGTATCATTGTCCTTTCTCTTATATGCCCCTGTGTGGCTATGCTTAGGTAACACCCTCTTGTCAGGTGTTTAAGAACAAGTTGGTCAAACCTGACGTTGCTCCAATCTACTATTAAAGAATCAGGTGAGATTCCTCAGTGGGTCACTCTTGGGAACTTATGGCAGGCTCCTCTAATTTTCTCTGCCACTGCCATCTACCAGAATGAGTCAAGGTCTTGCTGATCACATGTGATTTCTCTAATAAACACCAGAGACATCTCCCTTTTTGTTGGCCCTCTTTTTTGCACCATGTATACTGATTAGCTTTTGGTTCTCTAGGGTCTCTTTGATTACCCTGAATAGAAGGTCATGTGACCTAGAGTGGCAAATGCCTTAGAGAATTTTCAATGTTTCTGTGTCCTGGAAACCCTGACAAAATATTGAATGCTTTTTATTTTGTCCCTTTTACTTCCTTTATTTTCCAAATTTTCAGTTTAAATATCCACCAGGTCAGTTTCACCTATTTTGAAGAAAGAATACTAGGTTTTAACTTTAATGTTTATAATTTTACATTTTTTATCTAATTGGGATCATTATTAGAACTAGAAGTTATATCCTGTCTGTCCCATAGGTGATGGTTTATTTCAAATAATTTCAGGTTGCTATATAAGTTGTACCTCTACAAAAACTGAGAAAAGAGCTGTACAGTTTTATAAGGAAAATACAAAATGGAATTAGCAAGACCAAAAACACACTTCATTTGTATAATAGTTATGAACCAGGAAATATAAATTTTTTAAAATCTCAACCATTTACTTAGTTATATGATATCCCCTGTTTTTTGAGATCACAGTAATATGCAATAAGAATCTACCTTTCAAACTTAACTTTTAATAAATTTAATTTTAGTCTACTTTGAAATCATCATAATATGGAGTGAGGTGAAAGACTGAGTCCTATTTCAGGCAAGAAAGGGCTGTTGATAACTCTTAAGTGAAGCAGTTTATATCTGAAACTGATCTTTATCTCTTAAACTTCATTTTATATAGTTCAATATGCATGTTCAATAAATATGGTCTAACAATTAGGAGGGATTTATTGTCAAACATTCAAGAACAAAAGAGTAATGACAGAACAATCAAATACTGGTGCCAGACCATGTTTCCCCCACCCCCTTGAGTTCCCCATGGTTCCATGTTTCACTTTACTTAAGCCCCAAGTTAATTGGACTTCTCTTGGAAGTTTGAGGTTCCCCTCAGATTAGATTCCCTCATACTCTCTCCCTCTGGTCTCCTTGATGTCCTTCCTATTCCCTTCTCCCCTTCCTTCCCCCCTCCATACATCCCCCAAGAACCCCATGATTATGTAAAAATTCATACATGTTGAGGTAATTGTTAGGTTAGCCATCTCTCATACTGTTTCTGCTTGTATTACAGCTTCCACAAATGAGAGAAACATTTGGCCCTTGAATCTCTGAGTTTGGGATACTTCACTTAGCAAAATTTTTTCCATCTCCATCCATTTGGCAGCAAATGCCATAATATCATTTTCTCTAATAGATGAGTAGTATTCCATTGTATATATGTGCCAAAGTTTTTGAATCCACACATCAAGTGAGGGCCATCTGGGTTGGTTCCATAATTTAGCTATAGTAAATTGAGCTGCCATAAACATTGATGAAACTGTATCTCTATAGTTAAGCTGATACTAGCTCTTTTGGGAAGATACCCAGGATTGGGATAGCTGGATCAAAAAGGCAGTTCCAGCCCTAATTTTTTGAGGAGTCTCCACACTGCTTTCCAGAGTGGCTGTACCAGTTTGCAGTTCCACCAGCAATGTAACAGCATTCCTCTTTTCCCACAGCCCCTCCAGCATCTGTCATTGTTTGTATTCTTCATTTTTGCCACTCTGACCAGAGTGAGTTGGAATCTCAGTGAAATTTTGATTTGCATTTCTCTTATTGGTAGTGATATATAGTATTTTCTCATATGTTTATGGGTTTTTTGTACTTCCTCGATTGAGAACCTTCTTTTTAGTTCCACAGCCCATTTATTAATTGGTTTATTTATAATTTTGGTATTTACTTTTTTGAGTTCTTTGTATATTCTGGATATTAGCCTTCTGAGGTGTAGCAGGAAAAAATTCTCTCCCATTCTGTAAGTTCTCTCTTGAGACTCTTGACTAAATCTTTAGCTGTGCAAAAGCTTTTTAGTGTAATTGTATCCCATGCATTTATTCTTGATTTTATTGCTTTCACTATGGGACTCCTGTTAAGGAAGGCTGTGATGACCCCTATGTCATGTAATGTTGATCCTACTTCTTTTTCAAGCAAATGTAGAGTTTCTGGTTTAATATACAGATCCTTGAACCATTTTGATTTAATTTTTGTGCAGGGTGAAGAGTAAGGATCCAATTTCTGTTGTCTACATACGGCTGTCCAATTCATCCAACACCATTTGTTGAACAGACTATCATTCTTCCACACTATACTTTTGCCCCCTTTATCAAACATCAGGTAGTTATAGATATGACGGTTCATCTCAGAATTCTCTATTCTATTCCATTAGTCTTCCATTCTGCTTTGGTACCAATACCATACTGTTTGTATTACTATAGCCCTATAATATAATTTCAGACCAGGAATTGAGAAACCACCAGCTTCCTCCTTCTTGCTGAATAATGTTTTGGCTAATCTGGGTCTTCTGTTATTCCATACGAACTTGAGAATTGCTTTTTCTGCATTCATGAAGAATGCCATTGGTATCTTGATGGGGATTGCACTATATCTGTATAGGGCTTTGGGTATATTGACCATTTTGATTATATTTATTCTGCCTAACCATGAACATGGAATGTTCTTCCATCTACTCAGGTCTCTGCAATTTCTGCAATTTCTTTTTTTTTAAAGTTTGATAGTTTTCATTGTAGAGGTCCTTAATTGATGCCAAATGGGCCTGGAGCAGTGACTCAGTAGTTGTGGCACTTGCCTGGCATGCACAAGTATGCAGGTTCAAACCCCAGCACCCACATACACAGCTAACTGTGGGAGCAACGAAAACCATGTGAAAAAAACTCAAAAATTGCTTCTTTGTCTCTCTCTTTCATTGTCTTTTTCTCTTTAAAAAGAAAAGATGTATGCCAAAGTATGTTTTTTTGGAGGAGATGGTGCCTTCCTCACTCCTTTAAAAAAAATAAAATTTTTTGGAGACAGGGTCTCACTAAAATTTCTCCCCCCATTTCTGAATCTCCAAGACTGGTGTTGGGTGAAAAATTAAAGGGACTGAGGACTGTGAGGTGTTGGATCACTTTTGTACACAATTTGAAAGCTGTTTTCTAAATTGTGTGCTGTTTCTTAACTTTTTCCCCTAAAAAGACATACATCAACACGGTCATCTATGGCTGCCTCTTTAAGGACAACAGCGTGTGTGGACTTTCACTTTACACACTTCTGTGTTAACTGACTTTTCCAAAAGGCAGCAGGGGCTCAGGGGCCAATCAAATTTTCTTTACATGTCTGTGTCTTTCAAAAAGTCAAGTTCAGAGAGTCCCCAACCTACAATGATACAACTCAAGGTTTTTCAGTTGAATGGTTTGACTTCACTATGGTGTGAAAGTGATCTGCATTCAGCAGAAATGTTATTTTGCTGCTGTTGTTTACCCCTGAGACACATGTCAACTCTTGTTTTTTTCATTTTTTATTAAGCAATTGAGTTATAGTGCAATCATAAATGCATATAAAGTAACAGTATGATATGCATATATAATTTTAATGAAAAATATAATAGATATATAGATTCTGAAAATTAGATTTACTGACAAGAGACCCCCCAATTACCCTTATCTCTCTCCTCCCCTTCACAAAATATCTCTAAAAATGTATTAGGTTGTATGACATAACACCTTATCTGGATTTAAAACATGATACTAAACCTCCTTTCCACATGGTCAGGGTCTAGCTCCAGCCTCCACAGACAAGTGAAAATATTTGAACCTTGGTTCTCTTGGTTCTGCTGGTTTCACTCAGCATAATTTCTTCCATTGCCATCCATTTACCTTCGACGGCTGCAATATCATTGTTTCTAATTGCTGTGTAAAATTCCATAGTATATATGTACCACAGTTTTTGGATCCATTTTTCCAGTGAGGGACATCCGGGTTGTTTCCATGATTTAGCTATTGTAAATTGAGCTGCTGAGAACATGGATTTCACTGAGTCACTATAATGTGCTGATTCTAAATCCCCTTGAAAAATACCCAGGAGAGGAATAGTAGGATCATATGATTGGCTCAGCCCTAATTTTCTGAGGATTCTCCACCCTGCTTTCCAGAGGGGCTGTACCAGTCTGCAGCTCCACCAACAGTGTGCTAGAGTGCCTATCTCTCCACAATCCCTCCAGCATCTATTATTATTTATTTTCTTCATTTTTGCCAATCTGACTTGTGTGAGGTGATATCTTAATGTAGTTTTCATTTGCATTTCTCTGATTATTCACTAGTAATCTCTTTTAGAGAACTTTTTCATGTATTCATTGGCTTGATCAATGTCCTCTTTTGAGAAGTTTCTATTTAGTTCTTTGGGCCATTTATTGATTGGGTTGTTTGTTTTTATTCCCTACAGATCTTAATTTTTTAAAAGAGAGAACATATGCTGGTATCTGCATATATTATCTCTGACAAGGATGTGTAAGAAACTGGACAGTAGTGCCATAGGGTAAGAGAAGGATAATTGGGAAATAGTGTATGGAGGAAACTGGCTTTTCACTGCAATGCTCCACTTAATATTTTAGTATTGTATGGAATATTGTTGCTTTTAAAAATTATATTAGAACCAGGTGCAGTGGTGCACAACTGCAATCTCAGCTGCTTGGGGGGCTAAGGCAGAAGGATATCAAGTTCAAAGCCAGCCTCAGCAATGTAGTGAGGCCCTAAGCAACTGTCTCAAAGTAAAATATAAAAGGAGTGTGGATGTATCCCAGTGGTAGAGCTCATGTGCCTGGCATGTACATGGACCCAGTTTCAAACCCCAGCACTACATACATAACTGTCAGAGAAACAAAAACCAGATGAAAACATGTATAAAATTGATTCTTTCTCTCTTCCTCACTCTATCTTAAAAAAAAAATTATGGGGCTGGAGTGGTGGCTCAGTGGTTACAACGTTTGCCTGTATGCACAAGGGCATAGGTTTGAACTCTAATACCACGCATATAGCAAAGTGAGAGAGCAATGAAAACCAGGTGAAAAAGTAAACAAAAATAGATTGTCTTTCTCTCTTTCTCTCGGTCTCTCTTTCTAAAACACAGACAAAACAACCAGCCTAGTATTTTCTGATGCTGAGTGGGGGAGTTGGGAGTCCTTGCTCTAACATTAGCTTGAGATCATCCCTGTGTGGCTTCAGGAGGAGGGTGTCCCTGTGAGCCTTTAGGTCCCCTCCCTCAAGTGGAAAGGAAGAGCAAGGTAGGACATTGCCAAGGCTTCTATGGCTCCGACACCACTCCAGACCCAACTAGAGAAGCTGACAGGGGTGGGGGCTCCTGGGGGGAAGGGGCTCCCCATGCTCAGACTTGAAGGGTAGAGCCCAGTGTCACCTGCTTTGCATGACTTCTAGGAACCTCACCACCACCACTGCCCCACTCACCAACATGCTCTTTTCCTTCTCTCACTTCAGCTCCCTGTGTGGAAACTCTTGGTTCCTATTTCCTCTCCTGGTCACCCCTGGCAACAGCCCTGTCTGTTACCTGGGGGTCAGTATTATGGCACAGGGACAGATGGCACAACACTGGACACCATGTGGGGCTGAGTTGTTTGTGGGCACAGAGTCTCCTATTGGGAAACAAAACCACTCACTCCATCTAGAAATCAGGCTTGGCATCCATCCCAACCCTGCCTCCACTCCACAGCTGAAGGTGGAACAGGAAGTGAAGCACTCTATTGCCTTGTCTCTTTAGTTCACCCTTGGTCAACACCTAGAACCTTCAGGGTCTCCCTACTGCCCCCAAAACCAAGAAGGCACAGTTCAACTGGAGATTTAGGATTCTGCACTTTTTAGCATTAATTTTTGTCTATGCACAGTGGTGCACACCTGTGATCCTAGCAGCTTGGGAGGCTGAGGCAGGAGGATTACAAGTTCAAGGCCAGCCTCAGCACTTTAGTGGGGTGCTAAGCACCTTAGCCAGACCCTGTTCCAAACTAAAAAATGAAAAGGGCAGGGGATGTGGCTCAATGTTTAAGCACCCCTGAGCTCAATCTTTGGTACAAAAAAAAATCCTTAATTTATCCTTGTAGCTGTGCCCTCCATTCATTTTTCCTGATTCAAAGCAACTTTGAAATATAACGATTCAATCACATTCTTTCCCTTTTCAAAATTCTATACATATCTGAGATGAAGTCCAGACTCTCCAGCCCAGCACTCAAACTGCCTCTTCCTCTCTGTCAGCTCCATCTTCAGCTGCTTCTCCCACAGTCAAGTCAAACTTCATTCCTTTGAGCACAATAATGCCTTTTAACATACTGTGCATTTGCTATGCTAGTTCCTTGGTTTCTTACATATATAGAGTGTTTGCACTGGGTGTGGTCGTGAACACCTGTAATCCTGGTGACAAAGCAGATGGAGGCAGGAGGATTGCAAGTTTGAGGCCAGCCTCAGCAACTTACCAAGGTCCTAAGCAACTTAGACCCTTTCTCAAAAATAAAAAGGGCTGGGGATGTGGTTCAGTGGTTAAGCACCCGTGGGTTCAAATCGTGGTACCAAAAAAATAAAAATAAAAATAAAACTAAGTTATTTCAAATCAAGGAGAAAAATCACCATCCACAAATTTAAATTAAAAAAATTTACAAATCCCAATTAGCTCAAAGAACAAGAAATACAAATGGTCTACAAATATACAAAAAGATGCACAATCTCACTTATAATGAAAGATAAATCATAATGATGAGACATCATTTTCATCCATTAAATGAGCAAAAATTCCTAGTATGCTCGAGTTGTTGTTAGCTGAAGTATAAACCCATCCTTTTGGCCCATCTCCCACAAGGTCACCTCCTAAACATCATCTTGGCTCACAGAGTGTCCTGCACATCCTGAGACACTGCTTACCATGGCTGGGCACAGAGCAGGAATTCTGTAAATGCTAGCTATTAATAAAAAAGGTCACATTTGTGGGACAGTTCTGTGATCCTCATTTGGTGACTCTGTTCATCTGCTCAGAATGCCTCTGAGCACAGGGCTGACATGTTGCACTTTTCCAGGACCAACACAGAGCTTGCCTCAGAGCTGAGTCCGGTGAATAGAAAAGGAGCGGGAATATGCAGTGTCTGGGGACAGCTGGAGCCAGGAGCTGGCCCTCAGATGTTGCTCAGCTGTGGAGAAGGTGCTAGAGTGAGGAGGTCCTGGAGGGAGGGCAGGTTGCAGACAGGCTTGCAATACATGCGACTGCAATTGGTTGGTGCCCTCACTGCCTGGGAGAGTCACTCACACTATCTCCATTCTTCATAGTGCTGCCTTCTCCACTTTACAGGTGAGAAGAGGGACTTGTGTCAGATGAGGGAATTTCACTGTCAGGTGGGCTCTGACCAGCCCACATGCTCTGTTCTGCTTCTGGGCCTCTACTTGCCCATCTGAGAAATGGGTCTATATTAAAGGTTTGTCCATGATGACTACATGTTCAAGCTCATGAGGCAGCAGAACTCAGTTTGCTTTTGTTTTTGTGGTGCTGGGGATTGAACCTAGGCCCCCCCATGCATGCTGGGCAAGCACTTCACCTCTGAGCTACACTCCAAACCCCAGAATTCAGGATTTTTTTGTGAGGGCAGTGATTGAATTGGCATGCTTAACCCCTAAGCCACATCTACAGCCCTATTTATATTTTATTTTGAGACAGGGTCTTGTTAAGCTGCTATGGCCTCACTAAATTGCAGATGCTGGCTTTGAACTTCCAATCCTCTGGCCTCAGCCTCCCGAGGTGCTGAGATTACAGGCATGCAGCACTGAGCCTGGTTTAGAAATCAGTTTTCTGAGAGTCATTCAGATGACCTGGAATATGCTTTTGTTAAAACAGAAGACCATTTCATCACATGGAAACAACATTTAAAAACATATTGTCAGTAATCAGGTAGGCTCTGAGTTCCATCCCCAACACTGAAAAAAGAAATTGAAATGATTTTTGAGAAGAGTGTCAAGACAGCTCACTTCAACAATAATGCTGTGACAACTGGCTGTCCATATGCAGAAGGAGGCATTTGAACCCTTATCTCCCGCCATATGCAAAAACTAACACAAAATGATCAAGGATCTACATGGAAGCATTGAAACTATAAGACTCATAAATGAAATCATAGCAGTAAATATTTTGACATTGACTTAGGCAGTGATTTCTTACACCAAACACCAGTGATACAAATTGACAAATCGAGCTAAATCTGTTTCAGTCAGCTTTTGTGTAGCTGTGACCAAAACACCCAACAAGAACAACTTAGCAGGGCTGGAGCAGTGGTTCAGTGCTTATGGTGCTTGCCTGGTTTGCAAGGATGTGGGTTCAAACCTCAGCACAAAATATGCAACTAAGTATCAGAGCAATGAAAGCCACATGAAAAACTAAATAAAATTGATTCTCTATTTTTTAAAAAATAATAAGATAAAAAGGATTGGAGATGGAGCTCAGTGGCAGAGCACCTCTAGATTACATACCTAGTATGGGGGCTGGGGCTGCAGCTTGGTGGTCAAGTGCTTGCCCAGGAGGTAAGAGACACTGGTTTCAATCCTTAGCACTGCATAAAAAATAAATAAATAAGATATATTCTGTTCATCTACTACTAAAAAAAAAAAAAACTTTTAAAAAAAATCTCTAGTACA
>PVKS010017062.1:0-42736 GCA_004027875.1 Aplodontia rufa | reverse complement strand
TCCAGATCACCGGACTTAACCAAACTGCTTCTCCCCCGACAAGCTCAACTGTGAAGAATTCCCAGCTAGAGGACAGATTTGAACACATCCCCACACAGTACATACTCCCTACCTAGGGGGCAAAAAACTCAGAACTTTCACAACTAGTTTTGTGGGGGTTTTTGTGTGCCTCTTGGTTTTGTTTTTGTTTTTTTTGTGTTTTTTTTTCTTTTAAATGGGGATCCAGCTGGAGTATAATATTTTTAAATTTTTAACATCACTGTAGTTTGGTTTTCTTTTTATCCTTTTTTGCTTTACGAATAGCACTGAATTTGGTGTTGGTGGATGTAAATATTTATCCATGTGTATATATTGGTGATTGGCTCCTACTTTCTCTACATCTTCTTGAACCCAACTGCTATCCCTATACCTTTGGTTTCCAATCAGGAAAACATTTCATGATAGCAAAATAGCCTACCCTCTGGTGAGTAAAAAGAACCATGCCCCATACTAACCTCTTCCTCCCCTGTGCTCTGGTAATTTCTAAATATTAGCATTTTTCTCTCATCCTCACCCAAAGCCTTTACCCCACCTATACCCCATTTCTATATTTTCCTTATTCGTAATAGAATAACCTACTACCCCCTAATCCCTTGTTCTTCTTTACGCTAAGGCAGGTGTTCTATTATACCTACCCAATTCATCTCCTTGACCTCCTAGTCATTTCTTCTCCCCACTTTCAGAGACCCTGCTATCTGAAGAAACAGACACTATTCAAAACGGGTATTTGTTGCTATCATAACATATTGTGAGAGCTCTCTCAAAGAAAACTGCTATTATTGGTGATAGTCATCAGCACATCTGTTTTAGTTGAAACAGGCTAGTATCTGCACCTATAGCCTCTCAAGTTCTTGCAGAACCGTCTGGCATCTTTAGGTCTGTCTTGACCAAATAGCTCCCCATCACAACGAATCAAAACCATAAGAATCTCCAATACTCTGCCAAGAGTAACAAGGTTAAACTACAAGACATGCTCTCTGATTCTGAAAATGAGGAAAAGGGGAAATAACTCTCTTCCCCAACCCCACAGCTCGCCACCCAAGGATCCCATAGCTGGGGCCCTAGATGAAAACCAAAGATATTGTAACAACATTATGATTAGTAATTCAATCAAAGAGTTGAGAGATGAAATAAGGAAAGAGATCAGAGAAAAATTTCAAGAGATGAGAGACAACTTTTACAAGGAAATAAGGGAGCAATTCCATGAGATGAAATATCAGCTATACAAAGAAATAGACATTCTGAAAAGATATGTAGCAGAGTTACCAGGATTAAAAAACACAGCTAAACAAATCAAACCTTCACTGGATGAAACCAACACCAGAGTATACTCTACTGAAAATAGAACTTCAGCTCTTGAAGAACAAACATCAGAAAATGAAGATCAGCTAAATATTGTTGAATTCAAAGAAGATAAACAAGAGAAGCAATTTATATTACATAATCAGAACTTCCAAATAATATTTGATGAGATTAGACATAATAATCTGAGAATCATTGGCCTGGAGGAAAACTCCGAACAGCAAACAAGAGGCATCAAGAACCTTTTAAGACAAAACATAAGCAAGAATATCCCTCATCTTACAATTGATCCAGAATATCACATCCAAGATGCTTATAGAACACCAAATAGGCCTAATCAAAGGAGAAACTCACCAATACATATCATATACAAAATGAATAACAGAGAAATGAAAGAGAGAATTCTAAAAGGAGCTAGAGAAAAGCCCCAAATCACATTCAGAGGCAAACCAATTCGGATCACTATGGATTTCAGAGCAAACAATGAAGGCTGGAAGAGCTTGGAACAATATCTTTCAAGTGTTGAAAAATAACAACTTCCACCCAAAGATAATATACCTTGCAAAACTCAGCTTCAAATGTGATGGGGAAATTAAATACATCAACGATAAACTCACGCTAGCAAGATACATGAACACAAATCCTGCACTACAGAATATTCTCAAGGATGTTCTACATTCAGAAGAAAATGCCAATGATACCCTAATTCCTTATACAAGGGTGAGTCAACGATCATATTACACATAAAATGACTTCCAAGATGACTCAAAACTCCATAATTGTTACAAATTCTGAGACTCAGCCTTCCATATCTATTCTAACTTTGAATGTGAATGGTCTCAGTGCCCCAATTAAAAGACACAAACTGGCCCATTGGATCAAAAAACAAAATCTAACAATATGTTGCCTGCAAGAGACACATTTGACACTCAAAAATAGCCACAGGCTGAAAGTGAAAGGATGGCAAAATATCTACCAGGCCTGCAGCCCAAAAAGCAAGCTGGCATGGCAATTCTAATTTCTGACAAAATTACTTTCCATCTAAAACTAGTCAGAAAAGATAAGAGGGTCACTTTATCATACTAAAAGGGACAGTCCATCAAGAAGACATAACAATATTAACATTTATGCCCCCAAGTACAACATCCCCAAATATATGTAAAAAATACTTAAGGACAGTAAACCCCTCATTGACCTCAACAAAATAATTCTGGGGGACTTCAACACACCACTATCAACACATAGACAGATCATCAAAACAAAAAACCAATGAAGACATCTCCAATCTGAACAACTCTATTAATCAATCCAGCTTAACAGACATCTACAGAATATTCCATCCTAAGACAGCTGAATTTACCTTCTTCTCAGTGGCTCATGGATCCTTCTCTAAAATAGACACATCCTAGTTAACCGGGATAATCTTAACAAATATAAAAAAGTGGATATAATCCCATATATTCTGGCAGATCGTAATGCTATGATCTTAGCAATCAACAACAAGAAAAACAACAGAAACTACACAAATACTTGGAAATTGAATAACTACCTCATAAATGAAGGATGGGTAAAAGAGGAAATGAGAGCAGAAATTAAGAAGTTCTTGGAATTGAACGAGAATGAGGAAACAACATACTGAAACCTCTGGGACAGTATGAAGGCATTCTCAAGAGGTAAATTTATAGCTCTGAGTGCATACATCAAAAATCTAGAAAGAGACCAGATAAATAACCTTATGCTTCAACTCAAAGGACTACAAAATGAGAAACAATCCAACCCCAAAGCTAACAGAACACTGGAAATTACCAAAATCAGAGCTGAAATCAACAAAATTGAGAACAAAAAAACTATACAAACTGTTGACAAAACTAAGAGTTGGTTCTTTGAAAGAGTGAACAAAATCAACACACCCCTTGCCAACTTAACTAAAAGGAAGAACAAAATAAAGCAAATCAACAAAATCAAAGATGAAAATGGGGATATCATCACAGACTCATCCAAGATTCAGAAGATTATCAGAACCAATTTTGAAAATTTATAATCGGCCAAGTTTGATAACCTGGAGGACATGGACAGGTTCTTGGACATATACAACATCCCCTGTTTAACACAGGAGGACACTGAAAATTGAATCCAACCTATTACAGATGGTGAAATTGACGCAGCAATCAAAGTTCTCCCAAAAAAGAAAAGCCCAGGCCTGGAAGGATATATGGCAGGATTCTACCAAGCCTTCACAGAAGAACTAACACCGATCCTCTACAACTCTTCCAGGAAATTGAGAGTGGGATCACCCCCAAACACTTTTTAGGAAGCAAATATTACACTGATTCCAAAACCCAACAAAGACATATCAAGAAAATAAAACTACAGACCAATTTCCCTGATGAACATTGATGCAAAAATCCTTAATAAAATTTTAGCTAATCAGATACAAAAGCACATTAAAAAGATAATACATGATGATCAAGTGGGCTTCATTCCAGGAAAACAAGGCTGGTTCAACATATGCAAATCAATAAATGTAATTCACCACATAAACAGAAGTAAAAACAAAAATCATATAATCATCTCAATTAAGGCAGAGAAGCATTTGATAAAATTCAACACCACTTTATGCTCAAAACTTTGGAAAATACAGGGATCAAGGGAAGATACTTTAACTATGTCAGATCCATTTATGACAGACCCATAGCCAACATTATCCTCAATGAAGAAAAACTGAAAGTATTTCCACTGAATTCAGGAACAAGACAAGGCTGTCCGCTTTCCCCACTCGTGTTCAATGTAGTGTTGAAACCCTTGCCAGAGCTATCAGGCAAGACAAGGAAATCAAAGGTATTCGTACAGGGAAAGAGGAAGTTAAGTTATCTCTATTCCCTGATGACATGATTCTATAACTAGAAGACCCAATAACATTGGCCTGCCAGAAAACTCCTAGAGCTTATAGGTGATATCAGCAAAGTAGCTGGCTACAAGATCAACTCCAGTAAGTCACTTCCTTTCCTTTACTCCAGCAACATTCCACAGAAGAAGAAATCAGGAAATCTCTCCTGTTCACCATCTCCTCCAAAAAAATGAAATACTTGGGCATTAACCTTACGAAGGATGTTAAGGAGCTCTACAAAGAAAACTATCAAACACTAAAAAAGGAAATTACAGAAGACCTGAGTAGATAGAAAAATATTCCATGCTCATGGTTAGGCAGAATCAATATAATAAAAATGCTCATTCTACTCAAAGCCCTATACAGATTCAATGCAATCCCCATCAAGATACCTATGGCATTCTTCACAGATATAGAAAAAGCAATTCTCAAGTTCATATGGAATAACAGGAGACCCAGACTAGCCAAAACATTACTCTACAGGAAGGAAGAAATAGGGGGTATCTCAATCCCTGACCTGAAATTATACTACAGAGCTGTAGTAGCAAAAACAGCATGGTATTGGTATCAAAACAGAACCGAAGATCAGTGGAACTGAATAGAAGATCCTGAGACAAACCCCCATATCTCTAACTATTTGATATTTGATAAAGTGGGCAAAAGCATAGTGTGGAAGAAAGCCTGTTCAACAAATGGTGTTGGACAAATTGGACAGCCATGTGTAGACAACTGAAGCTGGATCCTTACCTTTCGCCCTGCACAAAAATTAAATCAAAATGGATCAAAAATCTGGATATTAAGCCAACAACTTTAAACTTAATAGAAAAAGAAGTAGGGTCAAGACTGCAGCATATAGGAGTCGGCAGCTACTTCCTTAACAAAACTTCCATGGCTCAAGCTGTAAAATCAAGAATAAATGAATGGGATGATGCAATTAAACTAAAAAGTTTCTGCACAGCTAAAATCTAGTCAAGAGCATCAAGACAGAACCTACAGAATGGGAGAAAACCTTTGCCTGCTACACTTCAGACAGAGGGCTAATATCCAGAGTATATAAAGAGCTAAAGAAACTAAACACCAAAAGCACAAATAATCCAATCAACAAATGGGCTATGTATCTTAAAAGAAATTTCTCACTGGAAGAAGTCCAGAAAGCTCATAAATATATGAGAAAATGCTCTACATCATTAGCTATAAGGGAAATGCAAATCAAAACTTCAATGAGATACCACCTCACTCCTGCTAGAGTGGCAAAAATGAAAAATTCTAACAATAACAGATGCTGGAGGGGCTGTGGGAAAAGAGGAACACTGTTACACTGCTGGTGGGACTGCAAACTGGTTCAGCCACTCTGGAAAGCAGAGTGGAGAATCCTCAAAAAATTAAGGATGGAACCACCTTATGACCCAGCTATCCCACTCCTGGGAATTTTCCCAAAAGAGTTAGAATCAGTGTATTACAGTGATGTGGGTTCCTCAATGTTTATAGCAGCTCAATTTACTATAGCTAGATTATGGAACCAACCCAGCTGTCCCTCACTGGATGAGTAGATACAAAAACTTTGGTATATATATACAATGGAATACTACTTGGCCATTAGAGAAGATGATATTATGGGTTTTGAAATCAAATGGATGGAGATGGAAAGAATTATGCTAAGTGAAGTGTCCCAATCTCAGAAATTCAAGGGCCAAATGGTTTCTCTCATCTGTGGAAGCTAGAATACATTTGGAAGCAGTCTGTTAGATGGCTAAGCTAACAATAACTTCAAACTGCATGATTCTTATCTCAACAGGGAGATGACTGGCTAGGATACTTGGAGTTGTAGGGTGGGGGACAGGTTTTGGGGAGGGCTTAGGAAGAACACTTAGGAGACTGAAGGGTGGGAATATGGGGGAATCATCTCAAAAGGAGATCTCTGAACTCCATGAGATATCCATTTAACCCAGGGTTTCTTCTGGGGGAAACAGTAACATGGGAAACCAAAGCTGGGTATCCATGACATGGTATTAGCCTTGGATAACTAAATATATATACATTGGTTCTTGAATGTTTGATAATGTTTCTCCCTCAATTGTAACTCTATATCCATCTAATAAAAAATTTAAATTATTATATGTGTGTGTATGTGCATAATCTGACAGTAAATTTATAAGAAACCCAACTTTAATCTTTTTCAAATTGATACCCAGTTATGGCAAAATCATCTTTTCTTCATGGGTCTGAAATGCCACCTTTACCATATACAAAATTCTTACAATATTCCATTTAGTTCTGTGTATTTGTCTGTCTTCTCATGTACCAGTATTAGTCTATTCCTGTATTTACAGAGTAAATACATAATAATGTGTCAGGTGCTATTCTTCTGTTTAGGCACTAGAAATACAGCACTGTGAAAAGAGTTTGTGTAACAGTAATAGTAATGATGGAGGAGGAGGAGGATATCGATAGAGAAGAGAAAGGAAAAGGACAGAAATGGAAAAAAATCCATTCCCTTTGTTTCCCTTGGGTTTGACATTCTTTTGAGAGGAAACAATAAAATAAAGAAGTAAAAAATATATTATATGGTGAAAATTATTATGAAGGAAAAATGAAGAAAAAAGGGAGAAGAGTTGGAATGGTGGCAATCACAATTGACTAAACTGGTAAGGACCTCACTGGAAAGGGGCATTTGAGAAAACTCCTGACAGATTTGAGGGAGCAATTATTGTATTATCTGGGAGATAAAAATAAAAAATGATCAGCAAATGATTGCACGTTTGAGGGACTGTAAGAAAAGCAATGTGGCCAGAGTAGAGTAAGGAAGGGCATAAAAGAAAAGGATTTGAGAGGGCTAGAAGAATGTAGAAGGTCCTGAATTATGTTGAGAAATGGGGGAAGAATTTTGAGCACAAAGAATTTTGTAATAGGATTTATGTATTAAAAGAATTACAGTGACATGTTACCAAAAGCATATAGAGATTCAATGCTGTACCCATCAAAATTCCAATAACATTCTTCACAGATTTAGAAAAAAACAGCCACAGAATTCATTCAGAAAAATAAGAGACCTAGAATAGCCAAAGTAATCCTTAACAAGAAAAATGAAGCTGGAGGCGTCACAATACCAGACCTCAAATTATACTACAGAGCTACAGTAACAAAAACAGCATGGTACTGGCACCAAAACAGACATGAAGGCTGATGGAATAGAAGAAACTGAGACAAACTCACATAATTATAGTTACATCACACTTGACAAAGGTGCCTGGCTCCACTTTTAGTAGGGGGTTTGAGTTTGTGGAGTAAAGGGGAGGATTGCTCAGTCCTAGCCACCCCCACCCCAGCCAGAAGGATCACATTACAAATTAAGCCTGCTGAATCCTTTGCTCCAGCACAAATATCACAGGAGTCAGTTTTAGCAACCACCAGCACAGAGAGCATTGAAAACATAAGCCTTCTGACTTTCAGATGCCCTGAAATTCCTAACTGAGTGATCCTGCTCTGAAACCCAGACAGACAGTGAATATCTCCTCCCAAAGGAATCAGAGACACCACTCTTACTGACTGTAGTTCCAAGTTTTATTATTATTATTATCATTATTATTAATTTGATGAATATGGAGTTACAATTGAGGGGGAATCATTATCAAACAATCAAGAACAAATGTATATTTACATAGTTAGCCAAGGCTGATGCTATGTCATGGATGCCCCCCTTGGATTCCCCATAATTCTATGATTCCCCCAGAAGAACCCCTGTGTTAAATGGACATCTTATGGAGGTCAGAGATCCCCTTCTGAGATTGTTCCCCCATATTCCCTCCCTCCAGTCTCCTAGATATCCTTCCTAATCCCTCCCCCCACCCTGTCCCTCTCCCTACACCTCCAGGTATCCTAGGCAATGATCCCTCCCCCAGTTTGTGTAAAAATTCATACTTTTTGAGGTTATTATTAGCTTAGCCATCTAACATATTGTTTCCAGATGTATTCTAGCTTCCACAAATGAGAGAGAACATTCGGCCCTTGAGTCTCTGAGATTGGGATACTTCACTTAGCATAATTTTTATTTTTATTTTTTTAGGTTTTTGGGGTTTTTTTTTCTTTCTTCATTTCTCTTCTGTTCTTGATGTGTATTAGTGTGATAACTGGAAAAGTTTATTGGTTCATGGTCATATCAAAGTACTAGCTGTTTTTGCTTCCCTGCTCTTTTAATTTCTGGGGGTGTGTTATTTCTCCCTAGTTCCTCTTTTTTTCTTCTTCTTCTTTAAAAAATTTTTTTTTTGTTTTTATTGCTTATTTTTATGTTCTTTCTCCTTTTCTTATTTTCCCTCTATTATTCCTCTTCTTCCCTCTTGTCCATCCTGTCTATCCTTGTCCTCCTTCCTGAGAAGAGGAATTCTGGACAGTGCATATATTATTTGAAGTATATTGTGCCTGCCTGAGAAGCTTAATTCACCAGGGAGAACTTCTTCCCTTAAGTGATAACCAAAATCTTAGTAATAACTCTTTTACCCTTCCTAATTAGGCCACAGCTATCTTAGCTTCCCTTCAGATCCATATTTTCTTTTCTTCTTTTTCCATTTATTTATTTATGTTAAATTTCTTTTCTTTTTCCTTTTCTTCTTTCTATCAAGTTATTTTTCTTTCTACAGCAAATCCTTTACCTCCTCCACTTTCTCACTGTCCACAATTCTTCAATATAATCTCCTCTATAAATTTCACTTGCATTGCCCTCCTTCTCTGTCTCCCAATTAGTTAACACTCTTCAACCTCCCACTATTAAGGCTGCATAAAAATTACCACTGTGATTGTCAATCTGAATAACACTTGTATGATTTTGAAATCTGACAAATGTGATAGTTAAATACTAGTGTCGCCGAAAATATTGATTATCATTACCACTAGTTTCATAGGCTGAATTCAAAAGTCTATTATAGTCTGTTTTCAAAAACTAATTTAATACTGTTTATTGTAAGCTTTGGTTGTACATATTGACAACTTTCTATTAGCACATGGGGTGTTGGAATTTTTTAAGGGTAACTAACCATTCACATTAGAGGGGATAGATTTCTGAAATCAGCTTTCCTGACAATACCATATCCAAACTAAGGGACTGGACAAAATTCCCAATCAGCTTAGTCCTTAAGAGGGGGACAGGAAAAAGAACCCCCGAGTCTTATATTGCTTCCACAAGGGGTACTCCAGTAAAATAAGTGAGAAGAATCTCTTTAGACATGAGAAATCAAGCTCAAAGAGGTTCATATCAATCCCATAACTCCCCTAGTAAGGGGTCTTATGGGACTTATGGCTGGGGACTGGGATGAAAATCTAGAACAATTTATCAATGAGCTGAAAACAAAAAGGAACAATGAATTAAAAGAAGAGATAATGAAGGGAATAAATGAGAAAACTAAAGAGTTGAGAAACTCTATCATTAAATAAAACAATACTCTCAAAAAGGAAGTATCAGATCTAAAATCTGCAGTCAATGACATGAGAGTGACCTTGGAAGAATTTAATAATAGACTAACTTCAGTAGAAAACAGAACCTCTACTATTGAAGAATGAACATCTGACAACGAGGACAGGCTGATCAAGCTAGAGTGCACTGATAACAAAAAAGAAAAACAACTAAGAGAACACAACCAGAATTTTAAAAATATCTAGGATGAAATGAGAAGAAGAAACAATCTGAGAGTAATTGGTATAAAGGAAGAAATTGAGACACGCAAGGATAATATGAGGAACATCTTCAAGGAAATTGTGAAAGAAAACTTTTCTCATATAAAAATAGAATCAGACATGCTCATCCAGGAAGCTTACAGGACACCCAATAGGCCTAATCAAAGGAGAAACTCACCAAGATACATCATATTCAAAATGTACATTAGGAATACTAAGGAAACAATATTAAAAGCAGCAAGAGAGAAATGCCAAACTCAGATGAATCACATTCAGATGAAAACCAATAAGAATTGTCTGTGACTTTTCAACCCAGACTCTGGAGGCAAAAAAGTCTTGGAAAGATGTCTTTCAACATCTGAATGACCACAACACACAGCCAAGAATTCTACACCCAACAAACACAACCACAGAACTAGCTAAATAAGACACAATGACTATGAACCAATTACACACTTCTATTTTAACACTGAATGTGAATGGTTTAAATGCACCACTTAAAAGACACAGACTTGCAGACTGGATCAAAAAATGAAATCCAACAATATTCTGCTTATAATAAACTCACCTAGCAGGCAATGACACCCACAGATTAAGGGTGAAAGGATGGAAAAAAATGCACCATGCATATGGCCCAAGAATGCAAGCCGGCGTCGCTATACTTATATCCAACAAAGTAAATTTCAAACATAAATCAGTCAGAAGAGATAAAGAAGGCCACAACTTAGTACTAAAAGGAACCCTACAATAGGAAGAAATAGCCATAGTTAATATTTACTCTCCAAACAACAGAGCACCCAACTATGTGAATAAATTACTTCATGACATCAAACCACTTGTGGACCTCAATACAGTAATACTGAGAGACTTCAACACTCTGCTGTCACCATTAGATAGTTCATCAAAACAAATAAATCAATAAAGAAATCACCAGAATAAATAACTCCATTAATCAAATGAACTTAATAGACATATATTGAATTTTCCATCCCAAGATAGCAGAGTACACCTTCTTCTCTGCAGCACATGGATCCTTTGCCAAAATAGATCATATTCTGGTTCATAAAGATAATCTCAGCAAATATACAAAAGTAGATATTATTCCATGTATCCTCTCAGACTACAATGCCATGACCCTAGCAAACAACAGTAAAAATCATAACAGAAAACACACATATTCATGGAGATTGAATAATACCCTATTAAATGAAGAATGGATCCAAGAAGACATGAGAAAAGAAATCCAAAAATTCTTGGAAGAGAATGAAAATGAAGACACAACATATTGAAACCTCTGGAACAGCATGAAAGCATTCCTAAGGGGAAAATTTATAGCACTGAGTGCCCACATTAAAAATAAAGAGAGATCTCAAATAAATAAGCTTATGTTCCATCTCAAAGCCCTCCAAAAGGAAGAATAATCTAACCCCAAAGCCAGAAGAAGACAGGAAATAATCAAGATCAGAGATAAAATCAATGAAACTGAGAACAAAAAATCAATAAAAAGAATTAATGAAACAAAGAGCTTGTACTTTGAAAAAATAAAGAAGATAGATAGACCCTAGCAAATTTAACTAAAAGAAGGAGAGAAATGAAGCAAATCAATAAAATCTCCAATGAAAAGGGAGTGATCACCAATGACCCCAAGGAAAAGCAACAGATTATAAGATCATATTTTGAAAACCTATACTCCTACTTGATAATTTGGAAGAAATCGATAAACTTCTTGACACATACAACATCTCTCAATTGACACAGTATGATATTGAATTCCAAAACAACCCAATCACAGGCACTGAAATCCATATTGCTATTAAAAGTCTCCAAAGAAGAAAAGCCCAGGACCTGATAGCTTCCCCACTGATTTTTACCACACTTTTGAGGAGGAACTAACACCTGTCCTTATTAAGTTATTTCAAGAAATTGAAAAGGAGGGAAATCTCCCACCCACTTTTTATGAAGCCAACATAACTCTGATACCAAAACTCGACAAGGATACATCAAAAAAAGAAAACTACAGACCAATATCCCTGATAAACCTGTATGCAAAAATCCTTAATAAAGTCCTAGCAAATAATATTCAAAAACTTATCAAGAAGATAATCCATCATGATCAACTGGACTTCATCCCAGGTATGCAGGACTGGTTCAACATACGCAAAACAATTAACATAATTCACCACTTAAACAAAATCAAGGACAAAAACCATATGATCATCTCAATGGATGCAGAAAAGGCCTTTGATAAAATCTAGCACCCTTTTATGCTCAAAACTCTAGAGAAGATAGGGATCAAAGGAATATTTATGAACTATGTAAAAACTATATAGGTTAAACCCTCAGTACAATATTAAATGGAGAAAAGCTAAAAGGATTTCCACTAAAATTGGGAACAAGACAAGGCTGTCTGCTCTCACCACTTTTATTCAATATTATTCTTTAGACCCTAGCTGGAGCAATTAGGCAAGAGAAAGAAATCAAAGGGATAAAAATAGGAAGAGAGGAAGTCAAACTCTCTCTTTTTGCTGATGACATGATCCTGTATCTGAAAGATCCAAAAAAAACTCCATCAGTAAACTGCTTGAACTTATAAACAGATTTAGCAAAGTGGCAGGATACAAGATCAACATCCATAAATCATTAGCCTTCCTATACACTAATAATAATAGAACTGATGAAGAAATCAGGAAATCAGTCTCATTCACAATATCTTCAAAAGGAATAAAATACTTGGGAATCAACCTTACAAGGGAAATCAAAGATCTCTACAACGAAAATTATCGGTCATTGAAGAATGAAATCCAAGATGACCTAAGAAGATGCAAAGATGTTCCATGCTCTTGGATAGGCAGAATTAATATAATAAAAATGGCCATTCTACCAAAAACTCTATATAGATTTAATCAATCCCTATTAAAATACCTAAGCCATTCTTTACAGACATAGAAAAAGAACTTCTCAAATTCATTTGGAGCAATAAGAAACCTAGAATTGCCAAAACATTACTGATCAAGAAAGATGAAAAAGGCAGTTTTGCCATACCAGATCTAAAACTATACTATAGAGCTGTAGTAACTAAGACAGCATGGTACTGGTAACAAGATAGGAAAGAAGACCAATGGAATAGAAGACCCTGAAACAAACCCACTAATCTTTAACCATCTGGTTTTTGACAAAGGGGAACAAAATATTACATGGAGGAGAGATAGCCTTTTCAACAAATGGTGCTAGACAAACTGGACAGCCACTTATAGAAAGTTGAAATTAGACCCATATCTTTCTCCTTGCATGAGAATCAAATCAAAATGGATCAAGGAGCTAGGAATTCAACCAGCTACCAGCTACCTTGATGGAAGACAAATTAAGTCCAACACTTCAGCATTTGGGAGTAGGCAAAGACTTTCTCAACATGTCTCCTAAAGTGAAGGAAGTAAAGTCAAAAATCAGTGATTGGGATGCTATTAAGCTAAAAGGCTTTTGCACTGCCAAGAAAATAATCAAAAGAGTCAAGAGTTTTCCTACAGAATTGGAGAGATTCATGGGCTGTGATTCCTCTGACAGGGGTCTCATATCCAGAATCTACAAAATCCTCAAAAATCTCAGCTACAAAAACACAACAACCCAATCAATAAATGAGCCAAAGAGCTAAATAGAAAATTCTCAACAGAGGACATTGATCAAACCAATGAATACATGAAAAAGTGCTCTAAGTCACTAATAATCAGAGAAATGCAAATGAAAACTACATTAAGATATCACCTCATGCCCGTCAGATTGGCAAAAATGAAGAAAATAAACAATAATAGATGCTACAGGGGTTGTGGAGAGATAGGCACATTAGCACACTGTTGGTGGAACTGGTACAGCCCCTCTGGAAAGCAGTGTGGAGAATACTCAAAAAACTAGGGATGAGACTACCATATAATCCTGCTTTTCCTCTCTTTGGTATTTTTCCAGGGGATTTAGAATCAGCACATTACAGTGACACAGCAAAATAGATGTTCATAGCAGCTCAATTTACAATAGCTAAATTATGGAAACAATCAAGATTTTGCTCACTGGATGAATTGATCCAAAAGCTGTGATACATATATACCATGGAATTTTACTCAGCAATTAGAAACAATGATATTATAGCCTTTGAAGGTAAATGGATGGCTATGGAAAAAATTATGCTGAGTGAAATCAGCACAACCCAGAGACCAAGGGTCGAATGTCTCCACTCATCTGTGGAGGCTGGAGCTAGACCCTGGCCATTGAGAAAGGAGGTCTATTATCATGTTTTAATTCTGGATAAGGTGTAATGTCATACAACCTAAGGCATTTGTAGAGATGTATTGGGAATGGGGGGATAAGGGTGGGTAATTGGGGGAGAGTCTCTTGGGCATAAATCTATTTTTCAGAATATATATATATATATATATATATATATATGATACTATTTAATTAGAAGCTTGTTTGATTGTTCTGAAAAAATAAAAAAGAAACAACACCAAAAAAGCAAATAACCTAATCAATGAATTGATAAAAGAACTAACAGACACTTTTCAAATGATGAAATACAAATGGTCAACAAATATATGAAAAAATGTTCAACATCACTAGCAAGTAGAGAAATGAAAATTAAAACTACAATGAGATTTCACCTCACTTCAGTTAGAATGGCAATTATTAAGAAAACAACAATAAATGTTGACAGGAAGGTGGGTAAAAGGGTATACTTATACATCATTGGTGGGACTGCAAATTGGTACAACCATTCTGGATAGTAGCATAGAGACTCCAATGGATCCATCATTTGACCCACCTATCCCACTCCTTGGCATATATCCAAAGTATTTAAAATCAGCATAATACAGTGATGCAGCCACATCCAGGTTTATAGAAGCACATTCACAATAGTTAAGTTATGGAGCAAACCAAACTGCCCTTCTACAGATGAATGGATAAAAAAAATTTGGTATATGCAAGCAATTGAGTTCTACTCAGCCATAAGAAAGAATGACTTTATGACATTTTTTGGCAAATGGATGGAACTGAAGGATATTATGCCAAATAAAACAAGCCAGTTTCAAAAAATCGAAGGACAAATGTTCTCCCTGATGTGCGGAAGCTAACCCAAAATAAAGAAGATCAGAGGAATAGACAAGTATGTGGAATGAATCGGATTCAACTTTCCTAAGTTCATATACGAATTTCATCAACATGTACATCAACAAAATACTAATTGAAAAAAATTATTAGTAAACACTGAAAAGATCAGTGGAAAAAAGGAAAAGAATGAGTGTGGGAGGAAGAAAGGGGAAGGGGAAATACTGGGGATTGAATTAGAACAAGTTATACTCCATGCTCTTATAATTACGTCATTGTATATTCTACTGTCATGTATATCTAAAAAGAACCAAGTACAAAAAAGAATTACAGTGACAAGTGTGTTAAGAATAATTACACAAAATCAAGACACAAAAAAAATAGAACACCCAGTTAGAAGATGAACAACGTTAGTAACTTAGAACTTGGTTGTAGAAATAAAGATGATAAAAAGTTATAGTAATATAATATTTTGAAGTAAAATTAATAGTGTGGGCTATCTGGTTGGATGCTGGGTATGAAAGAAGAAAATGAAAGATAACATGACTTTTTATACAACAACCAAACAAATGGAATTATTACTAAGTAGGCAAAAATTATGGAAGAGGCAGACTTGAGAAAACAAATGTCCAGATTGCTAAGAATTCCTGTGTATCCCACATCTGTAACACAGATATATAAATTAAACTATGAAAAGCCGAATGAACTAATATTTTGTCACAATAACTAGGATACTCAGTAGGGCTATTCACACACATTCAGTTTTCTATCCAGGTTTCTGGCAGTATGACACTTCCCCATTCAATCTGAAGAAAGGCTTGGCCACATGACTAACTGTAGCCATTGAAAGCCAATTACATGGAGCCTGCATCCTCTAAAGCCCCATGAGCCTGAATCCATGAGTAACAATGATGAACACAATTCATTTATCATCCTGTTAGATGTAATCAGAGCAAAAAACAAACTTTGTTGAGTTAAGTCATTTGAATCTTAGGGATGTTGGCAGCCATAACACCTTCTCCATATCTAGTATATTCCGACTAGTACAAAAGTTGGTGCTCAATGTGAGATGCAATCATAATACATAACATAAACCCATAAATATTGCTTAGTAATCAAGTGGCCAAAGCAAGGGAATTAACTGTGTTGGAAGCCAGAAAAATAATGATCAATGGCTGTACACCAAAAATGCTTTTGGCAGAACCATCGCCTGCAACAACTTGAAAGGAAGATAATATATCTAAAGAACCACAGCTTTCATGAGAGAGGTCAGAAAATAATGTTTCCTTACTGTGTTGACTGCTAATGTCTTCTTTTATAAGGTATCATGAAGTACAAATGCGTCCAGAAAAGAATTGTCTATCCTCAAGCAGAAATAAAAGCAAATAAAGTGAAATAGCTAAAACAAGCACACACAGCTGCAAGAGACTACTATTTCTCATTTCTCAACTTGGAAAAGGAAAACTACTGAAGAATGACTTACAATGATAAAGGCCAGTTAGACTCATCAAGGATAAAATCAAGAGTATGGTTTTCACACCCATTGTTAAAAGTTCCAGACAGATTAAGGAGGCAGAAAGAGTACGGCACAACTGAAGGTTTAACGCTCATTTATTTCTTTCAGTTGGAAAACATGGCTTAGGAGAGACAAAAGTCTGGTCAGTTCCTAATTAGTGCAAGGTGGCAACAGGAGAAATACAGCAAATCTAATTAGTATGTCCAAAAACAAACCATGTGTAGTTGTTGGCACATCAAACTGAATGCAATCTAATAGATATGTTGCTTGCACTGTTTTTAACAGAGTTATAAAAACAAAACAAAACTGCATACCTGAATTGAAAAAGGTCAGTGATTTAAAATGATCTTGGTCCTTTAACTTTCCAGGGTTAAAAGGCAGATTGATAAAGATTACTCAGTGTTCAATGGCAGAAAGATTTTCCAGTATCTGCTTTAGATTAGATTCAAGAGTAAAAAAGAAGGAATAATCTTCTAGTGCTGCAGATCCAAGAACCACGGAGAACACTGAATGAAAACCCCTCCCAATGTGCAGAATTAGGATTTAATCCAAAAACACTCCCATTTTCAACGTAAGCCTGACTGGATTTCAGAACTGCTATGTAGCTACTTTGTGTCTCAAATACCTCCCCTTTCTAAATTTGCATATTTGCTTGCTGGTCCTATTTCTCTTCCACAATTATAAGGAATGTGCAGCAGATATATACTTTGTCTTATACATTCAAAGTTCTGCAGACTTGGGGGTAGAGCAGTGGCTCAGCAGTTACAGTGCTTGCCTGGCATGTGAAAGGACCTGGATTCAAACCCCAGGACCATGTATACAACTAAATGTCAGAGCAACGAAGACTACATGAAAAACTTAATAAAATTGATCCACTGATTCTCTCTTTCTTACTCACACACACTGCCCCTCTATCTCTTAAAAAAAAAAAAATCTGCAAACTAAGAGGAGATGCTTGGACCTTGAAGAGGTAACTATAGATTCAAGATTCAAAGACCCTGGACTTGAGACTAAGTGATGAATGACTGGATGGAACTTTTGGTTCCATCACAAAGAATAAGTTTTTGCATTGCGGCTGCAAAAGTCCTCAGTCCCCTTCCTAACACATAAAAGAGTTACACTTCCCCACTGCCTTTGAGCATAGGCTTGGTTATGTTCCACACCTTATCTAATAAATACTGACTGGAGGGGCTTTCATTACTTCCAGGTGTGAGCTTTAGGAACATGATTCCCCACATTCCCTTTTCCCTCTTTGCTTCCTTATGAAAGTATATATGACAAAATTAATTGTCTTGGATTCCTGACTGACTATGGAGAGCACAGCCCTCCTGCTAACCTGTTTTGAACATGTAAAGTGAACAAGAAAAAAAAAAAACTTTAAGTTACTGAGATTGTGGAGTTGCTATAACTGCAGCATAACATTCTATCTGAATCATACAAACCTATTTTTGAATGGAATTTCTCTTAGAGGCCCAGAATTGGCTACCAGCACTTGACCCTGGGCCTAAGGAGGCACCAAGTTCCAGGGCTATCTCCTGAAACAAGCCATAAACAACAGGAGCAGCACACCATCTTGAGACCTGAGTGGACCTGCCACTTTTTTGATAAACACTTTTTTGATAAACACAAGTTGTCTGTGTATATAAATACTACATACTCAAGAGACTATAACAGACTGCTATGAGAGTTCTAGGCAAGGTATCTGGTACAGACCAAATATTTGTGTCAAATAGGCAAGGTTCTAATGAATGGGGTTAGTACCCTAAGCAGAGCAGAAGAAAACAGGGTTCTCACAGTGAAAACACGGTGAGAAGACAACTTTTGTCAATCAGGAAGCATGACTTCACCAAACAGTAAATCTGCTCGCCCCTTGATCTTGGATTTTTTAGCCACCAGAACTGTGGGAAATAAATTTTTCTGTTGTTTCTAAGTCTCTGACCCCTAGTCTATGGTGCTTTGTTTTAGTGGCTTAAACGGAGTAGATTTAGACTCAGGAATGTGAACTGGCCTCTTTACAAATAAGTCCAGCAGGGCAATATTCAGCAACTAGCTTTGCTGATACCAATCTGACTTAAATTTGACACTCCCTTATCTTTTTTCAACTATTAATGCTAATAAAGAAAAGAGAAGTGAATGAACATGATGATTCATATTAAAGCATTAAGAAACATTTATATCTTATATTAAGATATAAAATGGATTATTTCAGGGAAACCAGCCAGGTGTCTATCAGAGTGTACAAGACATTCTCAGAGCAGCTGAAATTCCAGGAAGCCACCTGGTTGGCTTTTCTAGAGCTTTTCGAAAAAGCTGTGTCAGCTTTGAGATACCTACTAAAATCTCTGAGGCCTTGTCCAAAGCACACTGGAAAAATAAGAGCCCTCACACCTCAAAGAAGCAGAGCCTTCAAGCTGCCTACTGTGCAACTGATTGGTCAAGAAGCAAAGCTATGAGAATTTGCAAGAGGAAGTTCAAGTCAATAGCGGGACTACATTGGCTTTTCATTTCTGTGACCAAAATACCTGACAAGAGCAATTTAGAAGAGGACAGGTTTAGTTTGGGCTCATAGATTCAACGGTTCAGTCCATGGTCAGCCAACTCCATTGCTGTGGGCCTTAGGTGAGTTAGAACATCATGGTGGAAGGGTATGGTGGAGGAAAGTTGCTCAGCTCATGACAGCTGGGAAACAGAGAGAGACAGCAAGGAACCAGGGACAAAATATAAGTCCCAAAGTCATGATTCATTGACCTACTCCCTCCAGCCACAGCCCACCTTCCTATAGTAGCCACCCAGTAGTCCTTTCAAATTATTAGTCTATTAATCCAACAAATGAAGGATGAAGTTACACCTCTCATAGTCTAATCATTTCACCTCTGAACACTCCTGCATTAACTAATAAATAAGCTTTTGTGAGGACACATTATAGCCAAACAAAAATAGAGACTAAAATCAATTGCACAACTGCCAAGCAGGATTCAGAGATGTATACAGGAATCAAGAGAAGTGCAAATTCCTGTCTTTTAGCTTTGCTTATGAGGAAGGTGGGCATTTTCGGTAGCAAGTTGCCCTAATCTATTTGAAATCAAAACGTAGAGAAAATGCCAAAGCAAAGACAGGCCTAGAGGATATTGAAACTCATGAACCAGTTAGGTATAGAAATTGGTTCTTCAAGAAAATAATCTCTGATCCTATTAGGAAACAGAAAAAAAAATTGAAACTGACTCTGATGATGGACATTGAATGAATAAAGTAAAAAAGAGACAGTCTCTCATGAATTTGCCACTACAAATTCTGGCCGTTAATAATTAGTTCAACCAAAAGAGATATTCTAATGAGTCAGAAAACCCAACATACCTCTTCAAACAAATAGTATTGGAGTAGCTCAAGGTCTTATATAATTGCTGTTATTACTCTAATCCCATAATGTGAATATCATTCATATTCTCTGATGACTCCAAAATGTATGCTTGCATTCCATACATCCAGCTGCCAACTTGATGGTTCCACTTGATGTTCACAAATCAGATGTGACATGCACAGATTGCCTCCCCTTGTGTTCTGTACCTTAGCCAATTGGAATTCTGGAAATCACTCTGTGTAGTGCCTGATCACAAATTCATCATAAAAAAAATTCATACCATTACAGTCATCTCTATACACAAAAAGGATTTCAAATCCCTCCCCTTTCCACCAGTTCTAATGCCTTCATCCCCCTTTGGGCCATGGCAGCAGCTGCCCAGCTCATCTCAACTCCTCCTCTCCTGCTGCTAAAACCATCCTATGTTTTCCTATCACATTACATCTTCCTCCTGTTTCTCTGGTCTTTCACACACTTTACTATATTACTTTTCTTATTTCTCTTCCTATGTTTAATTCATACTTTAAATTACCTAAGTATTACAGACCCTAACAGATTACTGATTAGTCTAAATTTCTTCTATGTTACAAAGCCCAGGACATCCCCTTCACAACACCTATCAAAGTTTACCTGTTTAGAGGCTGGAGAAGCAGTTCAGCAGTATAGTGTTTGCCTGGCATGTGTGAGGACCCAGGTTCGATCCCCAGCACCATATACAGAACTAACTGGAGGAAAAACAAAAAACAGATAAAAACTAAAATTCTCTCTTTCACTCTCTCTTAAAAAAAATTACCTGTTTATTCTAATTGTTTTCCCTTAATGTTCTAACTTCTTTTTAACTCACTTTAGCATGCTGTTAGTTGAATGCTCAACAAATATGCATTATATAAATGAGATGATGTTTCTCTCCTAAAGATCACAAAACAATAATGTCGCACAGAAATTTGGAAGCTATCTGTTCTAACCCTTTCATTTCATGGATGTGGAAATCAGCCACGATGACATGCCTCACTCAAGGCTGTATAATAGGCCAAGTGACAGATCCAGAATTTTTTATTCTTAGCCCTTGCTAAGTGATATTGTAATACTACTTCAGACATTAATCCAATCCATTTGCTTTTTTCCAGTCATTCATTTAGTGCCTACCATGATGGCACAGGAATCACAATGAAGGACAAGATAGAAGCTGCATCCATGGGGCTTTTAATTAATGCAAATAAGCTCCAGGAGCAAATGTTGGATACCCAAGATTATTTATAAAAGTTCATTAACTTATTTATAATTCACAGGAATTGAAAAAATAGTCACTTCCTCAAAAAATGGTTTATTATCTTATTCACATTGAATTCAGGAAAATATCTTTCTGAGTTTAGTAACATAACTCTATCTAAAATTGAAAATGTGAACATTAATAAGATTAAGATTGATATTCAAGCTCATTTAATGTCTTATCCTACAAAAATGACAAAAATTATTAATGAAAAAGGAAATATTGATCAATTATTTGAATGTTTGGTTAAATTCACATCTTTGGTATAATAGTGAAAAGTTATCTAATGTTTGAGGATTTAATCCTTATGGACTTTTTTTATATTTATTTAGGCATCTAATATTTTTAATTTTTATACGATCATTGTGTTCTCCTTGAGAACTAGTTCAACTATCAGGTTGCCAATTGCTCAGGGTTATCTCTGGAAGATCCTTTTAAATGTCCTTCATGTGTATATAATGTCTTATTTTCTGATATTTGCCTTTTTCCATAAAGAAGAGTTGAATATGCAAGGCAACTCCTTCTGCATGAAAATATTAGTAAAGAAATAGCGAAAGGGCTGGAGAGGTGACGTAGCAGTGGAGTGTTTGTCTGGCATGAGGTTTTGAGTTTGAGCCTCAGCACCACATGCACAACCAAGTGTCGGAAAAACAGGAACCAGATGAAAAATAAATAAAAATATTGACCTCAATATTTTTCCCTTTCTCTCTCTCTCTCTGAAAAAAAAATGAAATAGCCACCATAGATTAGTTTTTAAGTCTTTTTTAAATGGTAAAAAACCAAATGAAACATTCTTGAGAAAAATCACAATTTTTAATAACTGCTCATTTTATTGAAAAGCAAGAATTGTGTGAATTACATGAATTTAAACAGAAAATATGTATTGTGTTCTAAGAATATTACATATTTTGTATTTATGTAGTACATATAATTTTACACTGTATAGGTTTAGACTATGTGTGGATGTATATATATATGTACATATTATATATATATATATATATATGCACATACACACATATATATCCATTCGCACACCAATTATTCCTCCAAAGAATTCTACTAGGTAAGATTATGTCTGCCTACAATCACCTAATAAAATAACCTAATAAAATAAGATGTTTATTTATGAAAACACTTTGTTTGACACGAATCCAAGAAGTTGAACTGCTTGATGCCAGAAATAGGCTGCACTGGTAGATGGTGGGGGTAGGGTTAATAAAAGGTGGATTTATCAACAGATGGAAAATATTGAGGATTCACCTGTTTTTAAACAGAGAAGAAGAAACATGAGCATTTGAAGTTGGGTGGGGGGCATAAAACACTCTGGTTTTCTCAGGCGGGCCCCATTGGCCTACTTTAGCACACGCTTTGCAGAATCCCCATGTGGGAAACTCATGTGAACTACTTATTTAACGTCTTTGGTGATATAATCCCTAAAGTAGAAAGAAGCACGAAGATTCATGAGTGTGCTGCTACTGGTGTCACAACATCAAAAGGAACTAAGAAGGGAATCCAGCTGCTAGAATTTGAACTAGAAGAAGAAACCACTGTGGATTGTTTATGGAAGCACAGATGGCTAAAGGGAAAACAGTCTCACCAAGCCAGCTTGCCAGGAGAAACACTGGCAGGACACAGTTGCACTTTGTTAACATTTCCCTCCAGTGTGAAAGGGTCCTAATTTCACTGCTGGCCAATATTTGACACTTCTTCTATATGTCTTCTATACAGATTACAGCAATAAAAATTTGAACTGCAAAACATCTGGAGAGAGAAAAAAGCAGTCACCTAGCAGGAGGTCAGGGCACACAATGACCTCTGGAACCCTCCAAAGGATCACAGAAGCTTAGGAATGGCCAAACATGGACTGAACCGCCAAGCATGACAAACACATAATTCAAAAAGCATGGTCAGATGTGGGGTCATAAGAAAATAAAATCAGAGAAAAAGGATCTGTTTTTAGACATTTATGATAACCATCTATCAAAAAAACAAGACTAGGAGTTCAAACTGCAATTTAAATGAATCTACCAAAACAATTTGTTCAGGAACAATATGAATAAGATTGCAAGATTGTTCATTGAGGGGCATATGATTGAATAAAGTGTAGGTTTTATAGTTCTATTTCCATTTTTGACTTCTTAATATTTATACTAAAAAGGACAACAGAACAAAAGGAACACATCATGAACTGCATTCTGTTTCCTAACAAGGGTAAGATTTTTTTATCACACAATGACCTAATCAAGAGGCATCTATATAAATTGAGGGAAGAGGTGTGGGTAAAGATAGTTCTTACAGTTTTCTAGATTTATTTAACTTTCTAATTAGATTTGTTCAAGAGTCCCAGTCCCAGAGTGAGAGCAAGCATCCCTGGGATCATATACACACCAAAACAATGAGTGGTCAGGACGCTCTTCTAGCTGAAAGTCAGACACAAAAAGGTTCATTTGGTTTCTTAAAGTGATGTTTTCCCCAACTTCAATCTATATAAACCAAAAAATGTGGGGAAATGCAAAATGTAACTAACACTAATCATGTCCTCCCAATTTTCTCTAAGGGAAGACTCAAACCAATTAGCTTTTGCTTAATATCTTCAATGCTATGTATATTTTTGAACCGTGCTAATAAAATGTATATTTGACAATATGGGAAGCTAGGCATTTAAAAATAATAATAAAACAGCCTCAGAGCCAGGCACGGTGGCACATACCTGTAATCCCAGTGACTTAGGAGGTTGAGGCAGAAGGATTGCAAGTTCAAGGCCAGCCTCAGCAGTTTAGTGAGGCTCTAAGCAACTTAGTGAGACCCTGAATCAAAATTAAAAATAAAAATGGGCTGGGGATGTGGCTTAGTGTTAAAGTGCCTCTAGGTTCAATCCCTAGTACCAAAAAGAAAAAAAAAAGCCTCAGAAAACACTAGACAATGTGAAACATTAAAACATAAACTTCCACACTGATTTCCAAGGATCATGCAAATTCCCATTGCTCCTTCTATTAATGCGTATATTAAAATGTGTGATTCAGTTTTCTCTTTGACTTTACATAGGAATGAGCTGTGTTCACTCTCAAGTTTTATTCTTGTGATATTAAACACTCAGGTAAAGGCAGAATAATTTAACGGTTTTCCAGACATCCCCATTCCCCCTTTGTTTTTTAATCTTCCTGCTACCGGACTGCTACCTTTCATGGCTTCTTGTCCTAAGTTCATCCAGGAACCTGTAGGGCACTGATTCTCAGTGTATGTTCCAAACGGTTAGGCATTAGCATTAGAATCACCTTTAGGTGTCTGATACTCAAAAGGAGGCCCTTGAAGCCTTTTGAACGTATCACTTTGACCAGCTTCTGTAAGACAGATGTAACTAGAGAAAGCCTAGATCCAGTTTGTGACTAAAAGCATGGACTTCAGAGACAATGGGGGTTACAGCCTTGCCAACTTTTCTAACTCGGGCAAGCTATTTTCTCCACTGTGTATCAAGTTCCTCATCATAAATAGTGTTACCATCATAGGGTTGTGTGAGATTTAGATGAGATCACATAGGATTGGGGTTAGCACAGAGCCTGGCCCATAGCAAGTTCTCAATAAATCCCACAGGTTCTAAGATTTCTCTAGGTTTCTGACCTGAATGGGCAAAAAAAGGAGAGAAGAAAACTGACAGAATTTGGTGTGAACATGCATTTGGAAATTACCTTTTAGATTATTCATTCTACAATATCATCACTATTTCTATTTTCATGTTCTTCTTGATTGAACATTAAGTTTTCTATTAATGTTCAATTCCCGGTACTGAAAAAAAAATTCAGAAGATGACAAAATTATTACCATCTGCCATTGTTAAGGGTGACTTTGCAGAGGTGATTGGATTTGACTTCATTGGAAGCATTTTCAGGAATTGTAAATAAGGCTTAGGGAGGATACTCCAGGTGAACATTGCTGGGTGAGCCAAGGCAGAACACGATGAAAAAGTGGGAAAACCCAAACAAGATTCTGGGGACAGCAAAAGATCTGATTGGATGGAGTGAAGCATTCAAGCATACAGAGGACAAGAATATGAACCAAGCAGGTTGGATTGAGTCTTTGGGGTGCCAGGGAATAGTGGGGAACCCATGGGGTAGAGGTAGTATGCTGGAAGTAATTTAATTAGACTGATCGGATGGTGTTGAATGTGGAAGGCAGGAAGCAGCAAGACAAAACCAGTTAATAACCCTAACTTTTCATTTATAGCGCCTGGTTTATATCACACGTTAGGCATTTTGTACATTATTTTTCATAATTACTCTTATAAGGTAGCTGTATCAGTCCTATTTTGTTTACCCAACATGGTAAATGACAGAGTTAGGGATGGATTCCAGGTTATCTAATGAAAAACCAGTACTAGATCAGAAGAGTGCTGCTTCAAAGGTATGGTAAGAAGAGGGTGTGGAGAAGGTACAAGGAGACAGATTCATAGGATTCATAGGAAAGACAGAATGGAGGTAGAATCAGAAGGAATAGGTTACTCACTGAATGTGAGGAAAAGGAAATTGAAATTAATTCCAGGACTTCATGTCTGAAAGATGAGAAAATGCTGATGAGATTAATATAAGGAAAATGAGAAAGGGAATAGTTTTAGGGAGCAGCATAAAGAAGAGTCCAACTTTTAATAAGTTTCAGATGGTGGCAGGATATCTGAATGGAAGGATCTCATGGCTGGAGATTTTGAGGATAATCTCTAGTAGTACTTCCCTCAGCTGGAATGGATATTTCAACCCTGCACACGATTGGTGATGAAAATATCCATGGGAATCCAGCCTCAATCTAGGACCTTGGAACGCTCCTTCCCAATATTTTCTTTTAAGTTTACTTAAAAATGTGACCATTAAAAAATGTACATGGTTCTAAAGAGCTCAGTCACTGTGGCTCAACAAAGCAGACAGTTGTTTTTTTTTTTTTTCAACCAACCAAGATTTTCCAGCCTTCAGACGCCAGTTTGGGCTCAAATACCCTTTTTCCCCTAACAACTTAAAGTGTGAAAACATATGCTTCCCTCTGCCCGCACCCTGTCCACAGCACATCCTGTAAAATTCCATCCTGCTGCATTTAACTTATAGCTTTAGAATGATACAGGTCTTAAAATAAAAATTTGTGGACTCAAGGAAAATAGTGAGTTCCTAATGTAAATATATCCTGAAGCCAAATGTTTCAGAAAATACTCAAGTTCCATAATTTTGGCTTTCTTAAAAGAGTCTTTTAAGAGTTATTGCTTGTGCCTTTCCTTTTAAAAAATATAAAGTTTATGCAGGGATCATGTCCCCTAGGGTTGCAAATGTGGGCAAGCAGTACTTGGCCCTCCAAGAAGGGCACATAAAGCTTAACCTTTCAGTATACCTTGAAAAAATGGAACATTTCCTAAGCAGGCCATGCAGTGTTGAAATAAATTATAACATCAAATTCAATGAATGGCTCACTTTGGAAGAAAAAACAAGGAAACAATCCTAAACCTGAATAAACTTGTGTTTCTAATATAAGCAAGATCCAAATGTAGGTAACATGGCATTATATAGTAGCTAAAGGCTAGATATCAAAATGAACTGTAGCCAAGCCATTTCTATATGTATTCCATGAGCTCAGAAAAAAAATTCCAATACATAAAATGAGTATATATATCTCATATTCTGTCAAAATCTGTAATAATGAAGGCAGTAAGGAGAATTAAATTGTAATTTTAGCACAGGTGGATTAAATTAAACAAAAATTAGTATTTGGATCCAAAAATTGCAGTGCATAATGGGTATCTTTTCAATGAAATAGGACAGGGATTTTCTTTTATTAATAACAGTAATCTGAATATAACATAAAAGATAAGCAGAAGAGAAAAATATGTAACCAGCCATGGAAGTTCATTTAGCAGAGTGGATGACAATCTCATTCACTTCAAGGGGTGACTCATAATAGGAGCAAGGTTCTCTTCTGTAGTATAAAGTGTGTGTGGTATAAACCACCAAGAGAGATGCCTGGCTGAGAACCCTGCACTTTGTCTCCTTAGAGTTGCATATGTGCAAACCCAGCCAGGCTTCAAAACTCCAGAAAATTCTAGGTAACTTTCCCTAAGGATAGTGATAACTGGAATCCCAAAATAGTTTATTAAAGAAACTCTGAGCTCAAAAATCGACAAATAATATGAATGATCTAGGTTTTCTTGTTTTGTGTGTGTGTGTGTGTGTGTGTGTGTTGTTTTTTTTGGGGGGGATTTTTTGTAATTTCGGAGGAAAGAGGTTTCCTACATAAAGACTAAACAAGTTTGGTATGCAGAATAATAAGAAAGCAAAAAATAAAATCAAAATTTCTGACAGTAGAGGGATGACTGAGCAAATCATGCTATATCATCTTCATGAAATATTATGTAAGTATTAAAAATGACAGTTCGGGAAAAAAATGAAATTTAAAGTCTCCATAATTTAATCATTACCAGGAGAACACACAACATTAATTACAATTTTGAAAAAAAACTATGTTTTGCACAAAAGTTAGAAGGGAATATATGATATGAAAAGTTGGATGATTATATATGGATATTTTAACTTTTTAAATTGATTTTAGTGGAGTTTTTAAAATGTTAAAGCAATTATGAAATGTATATTGCATTATACCCTGTCTGTATATCCAACACAAATACAGAAATTTAAAATCCAAAATCAAGCTATCATATATCTTCCTTCAAGAAGCAGAAGAGATAAAAACTTTTCTGAGTTGAAAGCCTGGCTTGTCAGTGTATTTGTTGTACAAATTTAGGAAAGTTACTTAAACTTTCTTTGAATTGATTTTCTCCTACGTAAAATGGAAATGTTAGTAGAATGAACTTCTTAAGATTGAATGAGATAAACCATAAAATGCCTGAGATGATTGCTTGGTACTAAAGAAATTTCCCCAAGTGTCAGCTATTATTTCTAAAACATAAAGTACACTTACACACATGGGTATTACATGTAAGTGTCCTTTATAAAAATCACTTAAATATGACTGTCACATACACTCAGTGGGAACTATCACACAGCATTCATAGAGCCAAGCGTGAGAACGTACTATGTGCCAAGAATTCTAGGAACACATATACATTATGCGTAACACATACTATACATTTTGTGTGACAGCTCTCCGTCCTTACCAAAAAAAACTCCAGTGTTTGAGGATCATTAGCCCATTCTACAGATGAAGAAATGGAGGCTCAAAGAGCTCAAATAACTTCCACTAAATAGTATAACTAGACAGGAATAAGGCTAGCAGACACCAAATTTGAGTTCTTATGTGCTAGAAATACTACTTTCCATAAATGTGAAATAAAATACACTTAGCTCAAATTTCAGTCTAGTTTACGCCTCAACAAGCCTCATCATCACTCAACAAAATGGGAGCCCCAGTTATTCCTTCAACCTCCTGCAAGGCCACAGCCATTCTGTGAAGTTCTTTGGCTCGTCCTCTCAGTAGGACCCTTGCTCTCCTCAGTCTTAACTACCGCCAGCAAAGCCCATGAAGGTGAAAGGTAGTGAGGTAATTCCAAACTGGTGTTAAGGGAGAATAAAATATCCCATTAGAAAGTGTACAAAGAAAAGTCGTCCTCTGCAAATATATCATTTTAGCTATCAAACGTTATTAAGTCCTTTTTCTTTTTATTGTTGGAAACTAATTCTAAGTCTTCTGTGTGCTACTGTAAACTTTGGATCTTCAAGGAAAGGATTTTCTGCCCAGAACCCTTTGTTCTCAGAGCCCCAATTAGTGCCTCCTGGAATGAGTGTTCCCGGGATGCTGATGTAGTGGAAAAGGCCACCACCAGGCAAGAGAACGGAGCTTGTGTCCAGCTCTCCACACACTTGCTGTGATCTTAGGCAACTGCCACTTCCTTGGGTTTTCTCCCATAAAATAAGGAAAATGAGGTCTAACATGCTATGGTGACACAGAATGTCATTCTGTGTCAAAAGTCTGGAAAAATCTACCCACTTGATTACCCCACACCACAGTATGGCTCTTAATGCCGTGCCGGCACACGGCTGAGGACTGGTTGATGTGGGAACAAGCGTTTAAAAGATTGAAGCCCATATTTTTTGTTCTCAGCGTAATACAGGAGGAATGTAAGAATTATAAAGCTAATAACAGAAGACTTAGCAACCTGACAGGATTCAGGAAAAAAAATTATTATGCCAGGCAACACACCAGTGCCATGCTCAGACAGCAACCCCAAGTGTTTTTATTGTGGAATTCCTCACTTCGCCAACCCAGCCTCACCTCCCACCATCCTCCAGTAATCTCCTTGCTCCAGTCAGTTCAGTCTCCCACATAAGCCAAGTTCATCCCACCTAAAATGCTCTAATCTACTCCCCAGAGCAGTCTCTCAATTGAGGCCTGCCTTGATTCAAGGGTTGGATTTTTTATTCTTAAGAATAAGAATGCTGTCTTGTACATTTTTTCTGTATTTTTTTCCTTAGATGGACAAGGTGATTCTTCTGTCAGGTTATGAGAGATGGTTTTATTCCTGTATTTGCCATAATATCTAACACAGTGTTAGGCAATCAGACAGTATTCCTTAAGAACTTGTTGATTGTCAGTTTTATTGTTGTCTTTTTGCAAGAAACATACAATTAACAATATTATTAATGATTAAATATACTTGATATGCATTACTTTCTTTATCCTTCACATTTAATCTTCAGATAAACAGTATCATCCTCATTTTGTGGATGAGATAAACTAAAGGATAATAAAATTAATGGTTTTTCTTAAAGTCATGTGGCCACTAATGAAAAGTGACTATGTAATTTATTGTCAAACAGAACATATCTGAGCATGAGTAAAATCCAAAAATAATGTTGTATCATTTTTAAAAATTAGCTGATAATTTGCTTTATTAGATTGATAAGTATAAAGTAGTTTTAAAATTCAAAAATTATTTTCCAAATTATAACTATTTTTAAAATAAAATTGAAAATACATGGCAAAATTATAGAAAGTATTGATGAGCTGAACATTAAAAATAACATAGGTGAATAACTAGACTTGATATATATTTCCATCTCTAAATAGTATGACTTTAGAAATTTTATCATGGTCTTTGTTATGTTTGAGCTTTTTACAAGATTTTCTGTAATCTTTGAATTTTATGATAAGTAAATTTGAAATTGTAACACTTTCACTATGAATACTATGAAACATATTGTAATTTAAAATAGACTATTTCGAAAGATATTTATATTCAGAAAAATACCTGCTAAATGAAGGCTACACTTGAGTCTTTTTTCTGTGTGTACATGTATATGTTGAAAAGATAAGTTTTTCATTTCTTTTTGCACAGAAATTTGTTTTGAGAAAAAATTATTAAAATAAGCTATCATCATTTGAATACTTATTCAATTTAAACTGAAAAATTATATAACTCAATTTTTTTTAAGAGAGAAGGACGGTGACAGAAAGAGAGAGAGATTCAATTTTTATTGAGTTTTTCACATGGCTTTCGTTGCTCTGACACAGCTGTGTACATGGGTGCTGGGGTTTGAACCTGTGTACTTGCATATGCTGGGATTTGAACCCATGTACTTGTACATGCTAGGCAAGCTTCGTAACTGCCAAGCCACTGCTCCAGCCCCAGGACTTCTCAATTTTAAACACACAGCATTTAAATTGTCAAACAGGAGTTTCATGAAAAGATTCTTCTTCCCACAAATCAAAATGCCCTAAAATTCAGTAATAGAATTTGTAAATTATGTCTTAAATACATGTCACTTAATTTGCTCATTTTGTCCTTTAGTTTGTGAATGTGAAAATCAATGTTTTCCTATCATAAGCATTGTTTTGTTTCTGTTTTAAGAGCAAGATGGACAGTGAGAGAGAAGGAGAGAAAGAAATAATCAATTTTATTTAGTTTCTCGTGTGGCTTTAGTTGCTCCCACACTTCATCGTGTACATGGTGCTGGGATTCTAACCGCATCCGCTCATGCCAGGCAAGCGCTGTAACCGAAGAGCCACCCTTGCAGCCCATAAGCATTGTTTTTAATAGTTGAAATTTGTTTATAAAAACTTTTGAAAGTTAAAAATTTAGCACTCCATTTATTAAACACTTTGATTAAAGCTTTACAACAAATTTGAAAAAAATTCAGCCAACATTTAGAAGACACATTTATAAAAAGAGCAATACCATTGTAAATCACTTAGATTGGTTTTAGTTCAAGCCTTTCTAACATCTGATTTTTGGTAGGCAGTCCAGGAAGAAATACATGCTTCCACTTAAGGTTTTTTTTTTTTAATTCAGTATTAACATTTTTGTAAAAATACATTTAATTCAGTTATTCTAAATGTATATTTATATGATTTTATAAATGTTGATAGCCAGCTCCAAATAGAGGTCTTCTCTTTATAATTTTGAATTTTGCAGGAGTACTTTGTATACCACAAGATGCTTCACCAAAATTCATTCATGGTGTCAGATAATTTTATTCAATTCTGATTTGTTTAGTTGAATATACAGTAAGTTTTACCAAGTAAAGTATTGGTTTATTCCTAATGTTTCCCACCCATATTCCTTCTCAGAGCCTGGCTTCAGCAGATATGGAAATCCTGAGAATTATTTTTATGTAAAGTTCAGATTTTTATATTTTATAGCAACTCTTTTATTTTCATAAAAACTAAATTTAAATAAAGATTTAAATGGACTTTATCACAGGTTTTGTCACATCTTTAGAGTTTATAAATTTCTTAATGGATTTTGTAGACCACTCATAAAAAATAATTGTAAACATCAAAATTTATTTCAACACACACAAAAACAAAGAAAAAAATAGAAATGAGAATAGCCTTCATGTAGAAGATATTATTCTGATTACAACATATTTCTTAAAAAAGAGTATTTTTATCAATTAAAAATTTTCATTAAAGGGCTGGAGCGGTAGCTCAGCAGTTTCGGTGCTTGCCTGGCGAGCACGAGGACCTGGGTTCAAACCCCAGCACCACGTACACAACTGAGTGTTGGAGCAACTAAGGCCATGTGAAAAACTAAATAAAGTTGTTTCTCTCTTTCTCTGTTCTTTCACTGTCCCTCTCTCTTCAAAAAAAAAAAAATTTTTCATTAAAAAGTCCATTGAGATTGTTACAACTTCAAATGTACTTACTATCATAGAATATAATTTCAAAGATTTCCAGAAATATTATGTAAACTTAAAAATAATTAAGTCCATGATGAAAATATTTTTTAACAAATATTATTCATACATTAAAATAAGTATCAAGAGTCTATGTATCAGAGAAAATGAGTGTTTGAAATTAAAAGTAACAAGCTGTCCTATACTCAGATAAGACATGTTTCTGAGAACTGGGTTATTTCTAAAATTAAAACACTTTTAGCAATCTGGAACAGTGGCTCAGGGGTTACAGTGCTTGCCTGGCATGCACAAGTACAAGAGTTCAAACCTCAGCACCACATACACAACGAAGCTTTGGAGCAGTGAAGGCCACATGAAAAACTAAATAAAAACTGATTCTTACTCTCTCTCTCTCACTATCCCTCTCTTTAAAAAAGAAAAAAAAACCACTATTAGCAATTAAGTCAACAATTATGTAAATATATTGCTTAACTCAGGGGACAGCATGTTTTTACTCTGTAGGATATTCATATTGATATTTCTAACTCACAAAATATAATATAATCATGCTATCAGCAGTGGTCTCATAAAAAAAAAAAAAGAAGAAGAAGAATGCTCAAGTAAATACCACCTCCTCCCATCCCTCTCTCAGCACAAAGATTCCTTTACGCACCTGCCAAAGAACTCCAAATGGAATAGGTCAACTTGAAGGCAGCCAAGAGTTCCTTATTCCCCATAGAATCAACTGCAGCCTCCTCACCACGACAGACCTATGTAATTTCCAGCTTCCTGTCTCCTCCCCACATGGCACCACACAGCAATGCTCCCCGTCTCAACCTACTTTTCCTGAAAAAAAAAAAAAGTAGAAATTGTTGTTGTTATTTTTTGTTGTTGTTTCTATAAGTTTTTGATTCAAGGATTTCCATACACATGAACCAAGCTAGGCCTCAAAGCAAAATCACATCCAACACCAATAGATGATATTAAAAGCTGCAGCAATTTGCTATAGAAACTGGGGGCATTGTAGATTTCATCAGTCCATGTGTTTTCTATCTGCACAGTTAATATTAATTGTTTTCCAAACAATAGGAAATATTTTAGAGTCCCATAAATGCAAACATCGTACAAACAGTAAAAGTTATTAAAAGGCATATAATTATAAAGTAAAGCAAAAGGAAAAATAAATATATTGACAGTAGAGATAAAAATGATGAATATTGCATATATATAAAGGATGGGTTATATGACAATAGGAATAATTATAGAGAATAAATAACAAGCTCTGGATGTAAGAATTGTGCTGTGCCTTTACAGTAATGATAATCCTAATAATCAAGATGTGAGTTTCACATGGACTAGGACCATGGTTGACTTTTCAGCTTTATTCACCATAGGTGGTATGTGGTGATCTGTAAATATGTGTTGAATAAGTTAGTAAATCAACAAATCCTCAACCAAAGATAAGGAAACTGGTCAAATGGAAAAACATTTTGTTACATCTTTATGGGATCGGCATTAATGTTTCTTAAAGAGTAAAAGGGAAAACTTAAAGATTGATCCTGAATGAAAGTGCTTCCTGCCATAGCCAAAGCATAGTAGTTACATAGTGAAAAAGCATAGTAACTCCAGAGGCTGAGGTAGGAAGATCACAAGTTCAAGGCCAGTCTCAGCAATTTAGTGAGACCTCATCTCAAAATAAAAAAATAGAGGATCTGGGTTTGTAGCTCAATGGTTAAGCACCCCTGGATCTGCTGGGTTCAATCCCCATTACCAACAAAAGAAGAAAGAAAAAGAAAGAAAGAAAGAAAGAAAGAAAGAAAGAAAGAAAGAAAGAAAGAAAGAGAAAGAAATAAAGTGCTATTACTCATAAAGCATTATCCAGGAATAATACAGTGGGTTTAACACCCTTTAAGGTCTCCAGAACAAATAGTGTACGGCAAGGCAGAATGTGCCAGTGCTATTGCTGCTGCTGTTAAGGGGCTCCTTTTCACATTCGAGGAAGACAGCTGCATGTCACATGGGTGTCTCTATCTAGAGAAATGATTGGTGTTTTTAAAGATACCAGAGGAAAAGCATTGTCAACAAGAATACAAGATTGCATTGTTTACAAATGAGAAAGCAAGTTAATCGCTCTTCCTCATAAGTCTTCATCCCAGGATGGAAGAAAATGAGGTCTTAACCTTGCAAATGTATGGTATCTCAACTTTTTCAAATACAAAAGACTTTTTTCAGTTATGTTCTGTTTTTTGAATAATGCTCAGTCATTCAAATTCCTTCCCCTCTTCATGCTTAGGAAGGGTCTGGATTAAAGGGGAATGGACAGGAGATTTATAAGACTTTATTGTGAGTGAGGGGAAACAATCCAAAGGTCTTTGTCTGTCCTTTGTCTTTGGAGATCTCTGCTCTCCATGGTGTACTTGTTCCTCCTTAGTCTTGTCATTGGCACCTGCTCTTCAGGCAACTGGTGCTCACTTATTTATGGGTCTGGCTTTTATATGCCCCCTGGGCCTCCTATGAAGTCTGTCTATAACTTGCATTCACCTTCTGCCTTGACAAATTTCCTTTTCTTTACTCTTGGAATACCTCAGATTAACCTGTATGAGGATAATCCCCTCTGGCAAGTTCACCAGTCAATCTATTCACCCACTTTGTCCCTGCCATGCTGCTCTGAGTCCATGCTCCAAAGCAATCTCTTTCCAGGATTCCAAAACAGGGAGTGATTTAATATTCCTCTGCCTCAGAAATTTCTCTTAAACCACACAATGTGTTCCTTGATATGTGGATCAAGAGAAGGAAGTTTATCACATACATGACTTCCATCTTCTTCTTCCCATAATTCTCTGAGAAAAGCATGTGACTTCATAATTCCTCTTCCTCTCAGTTTAGAACTTTTTATATAATTTGCCATACTTATCCTGGAGTGATAACACTGGTGTCAGTCTAAACAACAAAGAGTTTTCATTTCTCTATAATGAGAAAAAGTTGTGATCTGAATTAGATGAGAGCATTATAAAGAAATTGGACCTGGGAACTAAAGATGACAAAAATGTATTAGTTAAATATATTTGAAATATTATTCCCACTTTTTCTAATTTTAAAACTCAAGAAACAACTCTCACTTCTGTTTGTAGAATAAAGCTTCCTGTAGACAGAAAAAAATTATTAACAAGAAATATACCAGACATGTGAATCATTTACAGGTTCCACAAACACAAAAGCTCATAGTTCAGGAGTAAAATATTGCATACATCCAATTACTTATTATAACACCACAAAACCTGGAAATTAGCCACTTTTTAGTCTAATATCCCATTTAAATGCCTTCAATTATATCCAGATGATCTCTATTAGCTAAATATTATGAAATGAAAGAAAGTTCAAAATCTGAGCGATAATACATGGTAATTTTAATATTTGGACAGAGAATATACATACAACAATAAATTATAGTATTTGCAATCATTTATGAAATAATAAATATTAGCATCTCAGAGAAGTTTAATTAATTATACTTCTATAAGAAATAATTTAGGGGCTGGAGCAGTGGCTCGGCAGTTACAGCGCTTGCCCCACATGCACAACTATGTGGGTTTGAACCCCAGCACCCACGTACACAACTGAGTGTCAGAGCAATGAAGGCCATGTGAAAAACTTAATAAAAATTGATTTACTCTCTCTCTCTCTTTCTCTCACTGCCCTTCTCTCTCTCTTAGGAAAAAAAAAAGAAAGAAAGAATTTAAAGGGGCTGGAGTGGTGGCTCAGCATTTACAGCGCTTGCCTGGCATGCGTGTGTACACAAGTTCAAACCCCAACACCATGTACACAACAAAGTCTCGGAGCAACAAAGCCATGTGATAAACTAAATAAAATTGATTCTCTCTTTCTCTCTCTCTCTCACTGTTCTTTTCTCTTTAAAAAAATAAATAATTTAAAATAATAAATTCACAGCTTCTAAAAATATTGTCCCAACAAGGAAAAAATTAATTAACTCTGAAGAACTATTATATTTTATCTATATATCTTGGAAACTCTTGATTCCATGTTCACATTTATGTTTTTCACATTTCTCTTTCTGCTTTATTTTTATTGTATATTATACAAGAGAGTATAATATATATATATAATGGTTTTAAATGAGAATGGGCTTTTGCTATCATACATGCTCTGTCTCTGTCTATCTCTTTCTGTCTCCCCTTGTGGAATGCTGAAAGATCAGTCTTCACCATCCCATTAATAATGTCTTCTTTCATACCCACTCTGTGTACAGTTCGGGGATGGAGTGATGGAGATACAAAGATGCCCGAGAGACAATACATATTGTTTGGTTATAGAAGTAGGAAATTAAATTTTAAAACATTTTAATATAAAGGAGTTAATGTATGACACTCTCCACTGATGAATGCTCCAAGAACCACTAGCTCAGTGTTCAGATGCAAACTGAGGCCATAAAGGAGAGAATCTGTCCTTGAGGCCCAGCAGGTATAAATTTCTTCTCCAGTTTTGCAACTTATGAAAGAACTGTCACTCAATATCTCTAGTCTGTTTGCTTTGTCTATAAAATAGAATAATCATACTCATCAGTGTTGACATAAATACTAAATAAGAAGTCAGTGCTAAAAGTTTATCATGGTAACTAGAACAGGTACATCATTCTTTGTACCCATATAGGTACATATAGGTTATCTACGCTTCCTTCCCCAAAAGCTATTTGGTCCTCTGACTTGACTCATTTTCTTGGAGAGCGCTGTGTAGTTCATTCATCCTCAAATATATTTCTTATATAATGGAGTTTGAGAAAAAGAAGGACCAGAAAAAATAAGAGAGGATGAGCTAATGAGAATCGGTGTTTCATGATTAAGAAACTGTTCCAGAATCATATACTACATATTACAATGGTTTTCTAAGTAACAGAATAAAATAGAAACCATGCATGTGATTTTTATTTTATCCTACTTACAGTACCTCTGTGAGTTAAAAATTGTAATCTGTTAAACTATTTCAGATGAAGAATTTAAATTTATTTTGCCCTTTCCTCTGCATGTTTTATGTGGAATCTGTTCATTTCTGTTTTTCCCATCAGGAGAGTTGGTGAATTTAGCAAGTGAATTTGGTTTCTTGAATCTCCTTGTTCTCATTTGATTTAACCATGTAAAAATGTCAAAAGGAATAGATCACTGCATAAAAATAATGAGGGTCTTTAAAGTATCAATTAATTAAATTAAAATGTACTCCACTTATATGTCTTTTTACCAGCCTCCAAAACTGATCCACTTGTAAAATTATAGACAAATAGCACTTGAATCAATTCAACAAAATTCACTTTCATAAAAATCAAATCCAGTTGAAAATAAAGATTCAGAACCTAGAGCCCAGAATAACAGCAACTATTGCCATTTAAGAATACCACTCTTTTTCCTCAAAAAGTTGGTTTACCACCCACTATCTGACCTTATGCATAGAATTCCAGAAAGCTCCCTTATGTTTTTAAAAGGGGGGAGGAAATGCATATTTCATCAAATGCCCTGATTTTTGAGAATTCTGGGGCTTTTCTCATTGTAATAGAAATCAATTTCTAAGAGAGAGAGTGAGAGAATGTGTATGTGTTAGTGAGTAAGTGTACGTGTGTGTGTGCGTCTGTAAGAGAGAGACCTAGAGAAAAGGTCTTGAAGAGTGCAGCAGTAGCTTAACACTGCTCAGCTCTGAGGACAATTTTTAAATTTTATAGACTCGTATATTCTTTGCATTTTCCCACAATATTACATTTATATTACATTAATAATGTTTATTAAGGAAAAGGATTTCATTGTGCATATAATATCACAAATATAACAAACTACATGTAGGGGTACTTCACATGTCCTTATCTCAGAAAATGGAACCACCATTAGCCCTTTTGCTTAGATACAAAACCTAAGATTTGTATTTTCTTCCTTTTTTCCTTACACAGTACTAACACTCCATGAGCAAAATCTGTTGGTTCTATACTCAGAATACATCATAAATCCAAACAGTTCTCACCTACTCCATCACCACCAGCGGGGACTGAGCCATGTTCTCCACTGGTGTGGGCCATCTGCATGCACCTGTCAATCAATCTGCTTCTATTCAAGCTCTTCAAAGTTAACTTTTTATGTTGCAGCCAAATTGTTGCTCCTTAGCTATAGGTGACTGATGTGAGTCCCCCCTGCTCAAAATCTGTCCACATAACACAAAGAGCAAAGTCTAGCTTCCGTATAACCAAACAATCTGGTTTTATTTCCAGTCCACCTTCTACTACTCTCCCCCTGTTTCATCTGGTCTGCCTGCTGTGCATCAGGCATATCAAGCTCCTCCCAGTCAGCATGCTCCTATTAGTTTGCTAAGGCCTCTATAACAAAATATCACAGACTTGGTGTCTTAAATGACAAGATCAAGAAGTTAACAGGATTTGTTTCTTGTAAGGCCTCTCTCCCTACCTAGTCAATGGACAGTTTCTTTCTGTGTCTTCATGTGGTCCTCTCTGTCTCTGTGTCTATGTTCAAGTGTTCAGTTGAGAATATGAATTACGGGCTGGAGCAGTGGCTTAGCGGTTATGGCGCTTGCCTGGCATGTGCAAGTTTGCGAGTTCAAACTCCAGCACCACGTGCACAATGAAGTGTCCAACGAATGAAAACAAACATGAAAAACTAAATAAAAATGACTTCTCTCTTTCTCTCTTGCCCACTGTCCCCTCTTTCTTTAAAAAGAAAAGAAAAGAAAAGAAAAAGAATATGAATCAAATCAACTCAGGGAACACCATGTGATCTTATTTTATCTTAATTACCTCTTAAAAGGGACTGTCTTCAAATACCCTCACATTCTTAAATACTGGGATTAAAATTTAAACATATGAATTTGAGGGGACAAAATTTGGCCCACAAAAAAATCTTTCCTCTACTTAAAATATTCTTTCCTAAGAACTTTTACGGTTCATTCTTCCTATTATTCCATCCTCTGCCTAATCATCTCCTCAAACAGGCTGTCTTCTCCCCTAATTTACAATAGCACATATACACTCTTCATTCTATGCCTTATCCTACTTCCACTTTCTTCATAAAATCTTGCTCAATTGGTAGCACTGTAAAGCTTTTTTAAAAGTTTTTGTTTCTTCATCCCATTTCCAGCAAAAATTCATCAATATGTTCATGTGCACACGTACACGCACTAATACATATTTTATGAAACCAAGAATTTGAAATCTGTCCTACTTGTTGTTATAACAGTGTATAGAATTGTATCAGGAATATGTAGGAGTTCAAAAATACTTGCTGAATGAATTAATAATATTTCATAGATTTTGTGAAGAAGTATTCAGGAGGTCTTTCGAATAGCATGAAAGCACTGGATAAAATATAATTAAATGATTTTTTACATAGACCATGCACAAAACAATAAGCATGGAAGTATCATGCTTGCTAAAATTAACGTTTGCTATTGGCAATTTAACAATATAATTAATCTACAGAGTTTTACCATAATGCAATTTATTAATAATTTACTGATTTAAACTACATATTCCCAATGAAGAACTATTTTGTACCCCCAGAGGACATTTGGCAAAGTCTGAGACATTTGTGGTTGTCACAGCTGTGGTAAGGGTACTACCAGCTTCTAGGTGTCAGGGATACCTTTGAACATATGATTTAAAGGATAGTCTGCCAAAACAAAGAATTATTTAGCCCAAAATTTCAACAGAGCTATTATTGATAAATTTTGTTCTAAAGAGTTTAAATAACAGAGAATGTTTAACTAATTCACTCCTAATTCATCCCATGACATTTTTGGCATAAATGGTAGATCTTATATAATAAAATATCAATATGTGTTTTTAAAAAGAAGTTTTAGATGGCCCCAGATGAAATTACAAATTAGTGGACTTTGTCTGCAGAAGTTTTTTACTTTTCGCCTTCTGCCTTACTCCCTTTTCGATACTTCTTCATCCCTAATCACATGGGCCATTAAAGATCACTAATGTCTCCCACCCAATCCCACTCCCCAGGGATCAGAGCATTCAGGAGATAACATACTGAGTTCTAGACTTACATGCACTAAGTCCCAGATTTCCCAACAAACTTTATACTTGCCTAAGCCAGCTCAAGATGTTAGAGCATTTTGAATAAAGTTCAGCATAGGAAAATGTAGTTCTCCATTCATTCATTAACTAAATCTCATCAAGACAGGACTAGGAAGATGATTTCATATTGAAAGATCTCAAATGCTTTATTAATCCCCCAAAACTCAATATAAGGACATACTGCACTGGAAGCTTAATGTCCCAATTCAAGAACATAACAGAACAACCATACTTTAGCTGGTAAGCAACATTTGGAGTATACACAAAAGTATTGAATTTCAGTCAGCTTTTTCAGTGCTGTGACCAAAAGACCTTACAAGAACAATTAGAGGAGGAAAAGTTTATTTGGGGCCTCATGGTTTCAAAGGTCTCAATCCATAGAAGGTTGGCTCCATTCCTTGGGATTCAAAGTGAGGCAGCATATCATGGTGGAAGGGTGTGGCAAGGAAAGTGGCTTAGGACATTAAATCAGGAAGCAGAAAGAGGGAGGGAGAGAGAGAGATAGAGAGAGAGAGAGAAAAAGCTCCACTAAAAAGGATAAAATATATACCCTGAAGCCACATCCCCAGGGAACCACCATCCTCCAGCCACACCCTACCAGCCTACAGTTACCACCAAGCTAATCCCTATCAAGGGTCCAGTGCACTGATTAGATTAAATCTATCATGATCAGTTCATCTCTAAACACAGGAGCTTTTGGGGGACACCTCTCATCGAAACCATAACATGTTGGGAACCCAGAATGGTTGTATATGAATTAATTCTTATGGGTACTTTGGCAAATCACTATATTCAGAGGAATCACTAAATGGCTGGAAATCCCAAAATTACATTTTATATGGAACAACTAAAGAAACTTGAAATGTACAATAGAAGAGAACACTTAGGACAGAAAAAAAAAATACATTCTCTAAGTGTTTGTGCAATGGCTATCAAAAAAATTTCCCCTTACTTTAGAGGAAAGAAGAGCTAATAATACTGAATTGAAGTTATGGGGTGGGGGGCTGGGTTAGGCTCAATATGGAAGATTTTATGACATCTTGGCAAAATCTAGTGCTTCACAAATAGTATGGTTCTTATTACTAGAAATATGCAAGCAGAGACCACAGGACTGCTCAGGGACACTGCAGAAAGGATTCCTACTTGGACTAGAACCACTAGAAATCAGTACATGTCCTTCCAGTTCTGAGTTTTGATGAGTCTAACCTTTCTTACATTAGAAACAAAATATTTAACTCTTCTCTCCCAAGAGAAAATGTATGTAAAATCAGATTTACTTTTCTCTTTACTCTCAATAACTATAAGAATATCTTTAGAGATACATTGTCTATCATGCTTCAAACTCAAGACAATCATAGAAGATCATGCAAATCAATAAATATCCCAATTTGATGGTACAATAAAAATTATAATTGATGTCACTTTTTTTCTGACATATGAACATAATCTAGGCATTAAGGTAACACTACATATACTTATTTGTGGCAAAATCCTTCATTTAACTCTTTTTTATTTTTATTTAAAATTTTTCTTGGGTATGTTTTTTTCTGGCAGGTATGAAACTTTTCTTTAAATTACACTTTTTATCTAAGAGTTATTAGAGAATAATGAAAAAAATTTAGATATGAAGAGATAGGTGCCAAGTGTTATCCACTGATGATTAATATGTCTTATGTTCAATTAATGTCTCTTAATTTCATTTTCCTCATATTTAAAATTAGAGTTTAGATTGGACAATCCCCAACATTTCTTTATATTCCTGTAAGGCCAGGAGGTACTTCCTATTTCTCTTCTGCATTGCCCCAGTCCAGGTGCCTGGCAACTGGGTTTACCCAACAGGTACCTGGCAACTAGGACAAACCAGTACCCAACAGGTGCCTGGCAACTGGGACTACTGGGCTCTATATAAGTGTGTTTGATTTCTGAATAAATTGGAACTTCTCCGGTGACCTGGCAGCACGGTGTCGTTTCTGTTCCTTCATTATGGTGCCGAAACCCGGGAGAGATAAAAGCCTCCTCGGCTCTTTCTCTTCCTCATGGCTCGGGCTGCCACCTCACCCTCTTCCATCTTTCCTGGCACCAGCTCCCTTCACTCATCACTGACTTGGCCTCTGGTAAGTGCCCTGGGGAAGGGGAACGACCTCTGTCCGGGCTTCCGGGGAATGCTTGACCGTTGAGTGTCCGGCTCCCCGCCTAGACCTTTATTTGGTCACAGCGGACTCCCAGTTCCCTTTGGGCCATCAGATGTCCTCAGGCTCAAAGTGTGTCTGACATCAAGTAAACACATCAATAACAACACACCTTCGTAGAAACTGTTCTCCCTCCTAGGTTTTTCTAGAACCAAAAGTCCCCCTCACTCACTTTTCATCACTCACAGCTCCACTTTCATCCCACACACCATCTGGAGCCCCCTCC